>CANIUD010000041.1:417500-587500 GCA_947470075.1 Closterium sp. Yama58-4
CTCTCTGCGGCTGGCACTCACATCACATGCTGCGTTGCATGCAGCCAACTCCATGGGCGCGCACCTCACACCGCCCTGCCTGCACTGATGCTTCTCTTCTCACCACAAACTGCATCCTCTCTCTCTGGCTTCTCCCCCCTACGCATGCCCCTCCCCCCCACCTTGCACGTGTCCCCCCCACCATCAGCCCACATTATCTGCCTGCATTATCTGCCCCCGCAACATGGCTTCCTCGTGCTCACGTGCCCATGCATGCATGGTTCCCCCGCACCCATGCACCCATGCACCCATGCACCCATGCACCCATGCACCCCCACACACCCAACAGTATGCCAAGTACCCCACGAGCATCGCAGCGCTCTCCTTCTCACGGGACGGCCGTCTGCTGGCTGTGGCAGCCAGCTACACTTTTGAGATGGGCGACATCCCGTGAGTGCCTCCCCCCCTCCGTGAGTGCCTCCCCCCCTCTCATGAACCCCCCCCCTCCTTGCTCTCCCAAGTGCCCTGCTGCTGGCCGTGGCAGCCACCTACACCTTTGAGATGGGCCACATCCCGTCAGTGCTTCCCACTGGCCCTCTGCCCTCACAGCCGCCCTGCCATTACCGCCGCCCTGCCATTACCGCCGCCCTGCCATTACCGCCGCCCTGCCATTACTGCCGCCCTGCCATTACTGCCGCCCTGCCATTGCTGCCGCCCTGCCATTACTGCCGCCCTGCCATTACTGCCGCCCTGCCATTACCACCGCCCTGCCCTCACTGGCGTTGCTGGCATGCTGTTGTGATTGTCACTGCATGGCGCTGTGTTATGTGTGGGGGACCTATTCCACACTGTGCGCAGCGCTGCACATATGCTCCAGATTGCTCTTTCTGCTCATTGTGCTGGCTATTTCTTTCCTGCCCTTTTCTGTCCCATTCCATGCTGCCCCGTGCTTATTCGTGTTCACCTGTGATGCCCTCTGCTTCCTCGGGCTGCCATGCTGCCCACTGCTATGCTTCGCCACGCTGCCCACATCACAGGCATGAGAGGGACGCCATTCACATTCGCAACGTGAATGACGCCGAGGTCAAGCCCAAGCCCAAGGCATACAGCACTGCCACGTAGGCATGTGGCATCTGCCACGTAGGCACAGGCAGTGGATCGTGCACCTCCTCTTTCAAGTCCCAACCCGACTGCTCGCCCGTCCCTTGACATGAGAGCAGAGCATAGTGTTTGGCAGCGATAGATCATAGATGGTACACCTTCCTAGGATTCGTCCATGTGTGGTGCCGCATTATGGAGCGGCGACCTGTAGCATATGTGCGGCGTGCTAAGTCAGGAATTCTTCTGGGCTTCACTTGAAAGCGCCACAGCACGGCATGGCACAGCACTTTCTAGCAATGCGTTGCATTGTTTACAAGTTACTGATATCTTCCTCACATGTTTAAGTTCCCTAATGAGATTGCATTTTTTAACAGAATAATCGGACAATAATGGTAAAAAAGGATGGTGCACTCATAGTTGCCGGTGACATTCAACCTTCATCCATTGCCATTTTCAATCACCTGAATACAAGAGCTGGGCATTCTTTTTGAACAAAAGACTCGCAAAGCTCCAGACAGCAATAGCCTTCACTGTCAGTTGAAACCCATCACTTCCAACGCGTCCATAAGATCAGGATTCGCACCAATGGGAATTTCCGCTTCCGTCATTCCCGTCTGGTTCACGATGCCCCTTTCCCAGGACCCGCGTCGCACTTCGGAGCACGCCTAGCCAATCCTCAAATTCTTGCCAAGTCAATTTGGAATGTCGCAGAGCGAGCAGTTTCGCGTGCCCGTTACGGGTTTGGACTGTGCCTCCTGAGAAATGACCTGGCTTGCGACGCTGTTACGTACATGAAGCTGGCATCTCGCCGTAGTTTTGACGCTCATAACTCTTTCGTAGACTTTCGCGAACCAGTGGCATGGACGCACAAACGCCACGGCCAAGCGAAGAAAAAAACTGACTCACCTTCGTGCCTCCAGCATTTCTGACCATCTGGGCAGGTGCATCACGGCGCGACACGACCCCAGCCAAATGTGCGGCTCCGCACACAAATGGTACAAAACCAACTCTCTCTCCCCCAAACAGCACCAGCAATTCAAGCCTTCCAACAGCATTCATATCTGCTCAACATTCATTTCATATACTGTTCCCTTTGATTAGTAAGTCTAGCTGTCAGCAATCAACCGTTCGGCACGCATTCAAGCAATACGCCTGCACGCAAAAATCACCATGAGGTCGATTTACGGCCACAAGATCGCGATACTGCTGCTCATAGGCGCTTTTCTGCTGGTCGCACAGCCATCCAGGGCCAGCCGCGAATCAGTGTGGCGCAACCTGAACAGCGCATGGCGGAACAGCGGCGAGAATGCTCACCTCGCTGCGCCATCTCGCGGCAACTCCGGCGATTTTTTTACGCCAGCAGCTGACGGTTCCGCCGTCTACATCGTTCGCTTGAATGCCGCGCCTCCCCTCTCCGAATATCGCGGCGGAATCGCGGGCTACCCTGCCACGGCCACGTGGGACGACGGCAGCGACGAGGAGGACAGTGAGGCCGTGCCGCAGATGATTCTCCCTGCCGGCGATACCGCCGCCGCAGCAGGCAGCGAATCCGTCGACCTGGACGACACCGACAGCGACCAGCTGCTCTCAAACACGACGGCGCCTTCACCTCCGCCCGCAATCGGCACATCTGACGCCGCTGCTACTCCCAGCGCTCGCGGCGGTCGCGGTGGTAGCGGTAGCGGTAACGGAGGTCGTAAAGGTGGCGGCGGGTGCCCGCGGCACCGGCTAAGTCTGAGCATGGACCGCCCCCAGGTGGCTGCATTCGCGGGGCTGCTGCAGCGGCAGCAGGCGCAGGTGGCATCTGAGGCGGGCGTACCCGAGGACGGGCTGCTCTACAGCTACAAGCACACGTCCAACGGCTTCGCCGCACGCCTCTCGCCGCGCCAGTTGTGGCGGCTGCGGCGCCACCCCGCTGTGGCGTCCGTCCGCGCCAGCCGCGTGTTCCGCCGGCAGACCAGCGACTCGCCGCAGTTCCTGGGGCTCCTCGGGAAGGTGTGGCCGGCAGTGGGCGGGCAGAGCAAGGCGGGCGAGGGCACGGTGGTGGGGATCGTGGACACGGGTATCTGGCCCGAACACCCGTCCTTCAGCGATAAGGGGCTCTCCTTGCAGCTGCCGGCATGGTGGAAGGGCAAGTGCGAGCAGTCGAGCTCGTTCCGGTGCAACAAGAAGGTGATCGGCGCCAAGGCCTTCTATGCCGGCTTCCAGCAGAGCAGCGGCCGGCCCCTGCTGACCAACGACTGGCTCACTCCGCGAGATGTGGACGGCCATGGCACGTGGTGCGCTGGGGCTGCCGCGGGGAACCCCGTGAAGGTGAAGGGCGGCGGGCAGGTGAGTGGCATGGCGCCGGCAGCGCGCATTGCGGCGTACAAGGTCTTCTGGACGGACGGCTATGGGAACATGTACGCCACGGAGCCAGATATCATCGCAGCCGTCAATCAAGGCGTGGCGGACGGTGTGGATGTCCTGACGCTGTCCGTGGGGGGCATGAATCCCAACGACAACTATTTCAACGATCTCGCTTTCATGCGCGCCAATGCTGCCGGGGTGTTTGTCGCCTTTGCTGCCGGCAACGCTGGGCCTCCCGGGCGTGGAGGGTTCTACCGCACGCTGGACAACTTCGCCCCTTTCTACCTCACCGTTGGCGCCAGCACCATCGCCCGAGGTGGCGCCTCCCTTGCCTCCTCTACTGCCGACGATCCATCGCTCGCTCTCAGTGGCACTGGCTCTGCCAGCAACATCAGCTGCAATGGCACCGATGGCAGCACAGGCGACAACTTCAATGGCAACAGCACGGATGGCACTGATGGCACGATTCTGACTGGGATCACCTTCACCACTGCATCCTCCTCCGCCCCCGTGGTCGCTGACTTCTCTTCCCGTGGCCCCCTGCTGTAGCCGTCTGCCACGGCCCAGCCCCCCATGTCGGGCAACGCCATCCTCAAGCCCGACATCATCGGCCCGGGAGTGTACCTCATAGCCGCTGCCCCTGGGAAGAAACCCGGCGAACCTGGTGCTCTCGCCCGCATGTCGGGCACTTCCATGGCCACCCCACATTTAGTGGGGCTTGCTGCTTTAACCATCCAGAAGTACCTCAACTGGACCCCGGCGCAAGTGATGTCAGCACTGATGACGACAGCACGGGTGACGGGCACGAGCAAGAGCGCGATTAAGAGTGAGACGGGCAGGGAGGCCACCCCGTGGGAGATGGGCGCAGGCCACGTGTTTGTCAACGGGAGTGGTGTTTGGCCCCGTCCTCGCTTGGGCGGAGCTGACCTCAGAGACCGCGGAATCGCGGGAGGCCGCGGGACCGCGGGAGGCCGCGGGACCGCGGGAGGCCGCGGGACCGCGGGAGGCCGCGGGACCTCGGGAGGCCGTGGGTACTGCGAAAGGCCGCGGGTACCGCGGGAGGCCGCGAGACCGCGAGAGACCACGGAACCGCGGGAGGCCACGGGTACCGCGGGAGGCCGCGGGACCGCGGGAGACCGCGGAACCGCGGGAGGCCGCGGGTACCGCGGGAGGCCACGGGACCGCGGGAACCGCGGGAGGCCGCGGGAGGCTGCGAGAGACCACGGGACCGTGGGAGCCGCGGGAGCGCGGGACCACAGGGGCCATGAGGGCCGCGGGGGACGACCGCGGGACTGCGGGGGGCGCGGGATACCCGGTCGACCAGGATACCCGGGCGACGTGTGCGAAAGTCGCCGAGGTGGTTTCTGCAAGGACGACCTCGGGGGTGGTATCCCGAGGTCGACATGGCTGGTGGGCGCCGTCACGAGTGGAGTGTCTGCGCTGGGCGTGTGACGGGGAGTCGGGCACCAACCAGCTGCATGCACCTGCGAAGCTGGTGCACCGTTGTCAGGCGGGTGCAATGCTGTGCAGCCGACTTGCTGCAGCATTGGCACACCGTGGACTTGCAACATTGGCAAGCCGCGACTCTGCTCTGCTGGAGCGCGGTCGACCAAGTCGTGCTGGCACGCGGTCGACCGTGCTGCGCTGGCAGTCGACCAGCAGCCTTGCTAGGTCTGATGTAGTCTGTGTTGCCAATGTTGATGCAATCATTCTGAACTTTTGCTAGTGAAACTCTTGCCAATTTTCCCTGTGAATGCACAAGTAGTGAAAGCACAAGCAAACAACCAAGGGAACGAACACAGAGATCACACGAACATCCGTGCCTAGCCCGTAGTCTAGCTCCCGTTGCACGAGTTATCTCCGCATGAGTTAGCCGATTTTACACCCACATAAGTTGTTCGTAGGCCGCCAGCCGTGCAGTCACTAGCGTGCGCGTAGGTGACGCCGAGGTGATGGACACCCTGGAGGCACAGCTGGAGGATGCGAGGAGACGTCATGAGGCCCAGGAGTACGGGGCGATTCCTTGGGCGGTCGTCGAGGCTGGCATCCGCGCCGTGTGGGCGACGGAGCATCCCCCTTCTCGACCGGCCTGCATCTCCTCGACCAGTGAACAACGCGGGCGGCGTCGACGAGGGCGCCACGCCGCGGGTGGCCAAGTCGGTAGCAGCGCGGGAGGCACGTCGAGGCAGCGAGGTGTGATTCACGCCGATGAAGTCGGCGGCGTTCAAGCGCGAGGGATGCAGGCATCCGCGGCTGCAGGGGCCCCGCGGGGCTACGTCGGAGGCAGACGAAGTGAATTGGCGCCGATGTCGGCGACACACGTGACCGCGGGAGGAATTGCGCCGAGCTACGGCTACTTCAAATTTACGCCGGACAGGATCTAGGTCACCCCTCTGCTGGTCGGTTGTCCCGACATCCTCACGTGGAAGGAAGCCATCGAGCCCCAGCTGGAGATGGCCGGGCTGATGGGCTTCGCCCGCGGGACCGTGGCAACGCCGGAGGAGCACTACCCCGACCTGCGAGCAGAATTTCGCGCCGTGCAGTTGCTGACCTTCACGGTCATCTCGCGGTGCTGCTCACCGGGCGTACAGATCGCCCTCAAGTCGTGCAGGGAGTACCTCGACGCTGGCCACCGGGCGTGGCATTTCATCGAGTCGACTTACCAAGTCACCGACGATTTGTTCGTCGCCCAGCTTGAGGGGCAGCTGACGCACCTGCGTATGGGCGACGAGGAGACCGCAACTGACTACTGCAACCGAGCTCGGCGAATTCTCGCCACCATTCGTGTGAGGATCTGGTTCAGGAAAGATGATTCTATTGAATGATTCACCTGGGTACAAGGCGAGGCTATATATAGGCTCGACACAAAGGCAGTAACCCGGGTGTTACTAGAAGGTTCCGCGGGTCGCGAAGCGTCCCGAACGGGTCCTTCCCGAATTCGGTAGAAGGCAATTCGGTGGCAACCGAAAAGCCTAGAATTCGGTGCACTCAACCTAGTTCGGTGCCTACAACTATAATAACTATAGTAAAAGCAACGAACCTAGGAAATCTAGCAAAGGCAAGCAAAATAAAGCAAAGCTAAGCTAGATAATGCATAGTAAAGCAGAATCAAGCTAGTAAAGCGTAGCAATGACGTCGTACTCTCACACGTCCCCCCCTCAAAGCTGGGTGGCGTGAGAAACACCCTGCTTGACAAGATAGTCCTTGAGAGCACGGCGTGCGTTGCCCATATCAGCTGAACATGGAAAGCGTTATGAAGCTTCCAAGTAATAGGTAAGCGCAAGCGGAATGTAACTGGTGTCACATGTGCCTCAATGCGAAAAGGACCACAGAAGCGAGGCCGGAGCTTGGACGGTAGGTGAGACAGGTTCAAGTTGTGCGTGTCAAGAAGCACCTGATCTCCGACTGCTACTGAGTGATCACGTCGCTGGCGATCGGCATACTGCTTCTGGGAGTTCTGCATCGTGGTGAGACGTCGCTGAGTCTTCTCCCATAACTGCCGCATGGTGGTGACGAAGTCGTGTGCGGCTTGGACGTGTGCAGGAGTGGTTAACTGCTGTGGTGTAAGTGGTTCCCGTCCGTAGCACAGGAAGAATGGAGATTTCCCTGTGGCCGCATGCGACGCGTTATTGTAAGCGAACTCAAGTGTCGGTAACTGTGAATCCCAGTGGCTGACGTCGTCTTTGCAAGCTGTGTGCAGTAACTGTTCAACCACCTGATTGAGTCGCTCTGTCTGTCTGTCAGTCTGGGGGTGGTACGCTGAAGACATCGCAAGCTTTGTCCCCAACAATCCCATGAGTTCCCTCCAGAACTTACTAGTGAACTTAGGGTCTCTGTCCGAGATAAGTGTAGCGGGGATGCCGTGGATGGTGATGATGCGGTCGAAGAAGAGGCGAGCAGTTGCTTCAGCAGTAGCCGTGGCATTGGTCGGGATGAAGTGTCCCATTTTAGAGAACTTACCGATCACCACGAGTATAGCGTCATGCCCTCGTGAGGTCGAAGAAAGCCCAGTAATGAAGTCTAGGCTGACAACTTGCCATGGCTGCTCCGGTACGGGTAGAGGTTGAAGTAACCCTGCCTTTTTCTGCTTGCTACTCTTCATTCGCTGGCACGTGTCGCATGAGGTGACGAACTGCTGCACGTCTGCTGCCATCCGGGGCCAGTAGTAATACTTTGCTATTCCCGCTAACGTCTTGTTGCTCCCGAAATGTCCCGCGTATGCCACATCGTGAAACTCCTCCAGTAAGATCTGTCGGAGCGGGGCATAGTTCGGTACCCAAATCTTTCCTGATCCCTTTCTTACAGCTAGGTCCTTCTCCCACTGTAACAGCTTCTGTTTCTCTGCTGTAGCGATCTTTTCGTCCACGGAGTATCCATGCTGGAATAGACCCTTGAGCAGAGGGTTCATCTCGTCGAGCTGGATGCCTGCTACATGACCGGGGCAGCTCAACACGTCAGCTTTTTTGTGTAGCCCGGGCTTATAGACGATGTCGTAGTGGAAGTGGGTCTCCAAGAAGTCCACCCACCGCACCTGTCGTCGTGAGAGCGTCGGCTGCGACTTCAGGTATTTGAGGCTGCAGTGGTCAGTGTAAACTGTAGTCTTGGCTCCCTCTAGGTAACACCTCCACGCCTTGAAGGCTGTGACTATCGCTAAGGCTTCCTTGTCATGGATAGGGTAGTTCAGTTCTGCTCCGTGTAGCTTCTTACTCAGATAGGCGATGGGCTGCAAACCGCGTCCGTGATTCTGCATCAGTACTGCTCCGACTGCTTGGTCACTAGCGTCTGCTTCCACCACGTAGTCTCTGTCTGGATTCGGTAGGATGAGTACTGGCGCTGTAGTCAGTGCTGTCTGTAGCTGCTCCATGGCTTGCTGATGAGGAGTATCCCCTGTATCCGTCCACCTTCGCAGCTTCACACGTTTCCCGTTGTTGTAGATACACGCCTTCCGGTTGACCCAGTCGATCTCGGGGTTGAACCGCTTCAGAAAATCACGCCCCAAGATGAAATCTAATCCCTTGATGTTCGTGATCGGCAACGTCGGCTTCCACCTTAACGCTCCTATCTGCAGCTGCAGTGTTGACTCGCCGTGGATGGGAAGCTTCGTACCGTCCACCATCGTTGCTGTAAACTGGGTCTCTTCTGAGGATTCTTCAATTTTCTCCAACGTCCCGCAGTCGCACACCGAGTGGGACGCACCACTGTCCACCAGTGTCTGGAGGCGTCGCCCGTTGCAGATCACCTCGAGTACTAGTGGCTGTTGCTGCTCCGAGTAGCCGTAGATGGTATCGCTTATAGGATCGTAGGGTACGTCGAATATGTCATCCCTAGGTCCTGCGCTCGAAGATGCAGCTTCAATATCAGGTATCACCTGAGTAGGGTTAGAAGGATTTATCCGAGGCTGGTACAGCTTCTCTCGAGCATGGAACCTTCCCCTAGGCCTTTGCAGCTGTGTAGGCTTCATCTGTGGGGAACAGGGAGCCTTTAAACAGAGCTGCTGGGAGAGAATATTAACTCCTCGGAACGCTCGACCCTTGTTAGCGCTCCGGAGTAGGGTCCCCATATTACCCGGTACCGGTTTAATTTCTGACTCTCCCTTAATAAAGGCTTGAAACCCACGAGAAGTAATATTCTTACTTGTCGGGGTGTACGGCTGGAGTTTCCCAGTCGGTGCAGGGTCTTGTTTCGCGGAGTCTCCATTTGTCTCGGCGATTTCCCCTGGTGCCGGCTGGTCGTGACGTTTTAAACTCGCGCCATCATATTCTCCTTTTTTCGCCCTCTCCGAAGTTGCCACGTTGTCCGTTTTCTGCTTCGGGGGTGCCGCACTGTTCTTGTATCTCAGCTCCGCACGCCTTCCCTTCATTTCCCAACACGCCAAGATACGATGTCCTGTAGCGCCGCAAAATTTGTACGTCTCAGTTTTTGCTAGCCGCTGCTCCACATCGCCCTCGTCGTTCTCCATCGGTTCAGCAGTCGTGGGTGGTGCCAATCGCCCCATGCCACTAGTTGGCTTGTTGCGTCGTGTTCCGTAGTAGCTACTGTTCAACGTGTCGAACTGTTCGATCAGTGTTACCCGAAACTGCGCCCAAGTCCCTTCGCCTTGGACTATTCTGTTGTTGATCCACTCTAGAGCTGGGCCTTGTAACAGTGTTGCTGCGAGCCGTATGCGCATTGCGTCTTCTGTCGGGGTCGTGCATCCAACGGCTTCGAAGTAAATTTCGAGTTCAGCTACAAATCGACGAACGTCGTTCCCTTTAACTATAGGATCGAACGCCTCTGGTAGCCTCAGCTTCACTGCTTCGAGGTTAACTGTAGCTGCTGCCGTTGTCGCAGGTAGAATTGTCGGTGTCGCCGCTGCTGCTGCTGTTGTCGCTGCTGCTATGGCGGTTGCCGACTGGTTCGCAAGGAGTTTCTCGAGTCGTGGGAGCGCCGCACGTATCTGCTTATGCTCGGCACGTAACTCCGCGATTTTCTGTAATAAAACATCTCTTTTTCCCTCCATTTGGCGATTTACAGAAAGAAGCGCGACGAAAATATTTAAATTTTGGGTGCTGGTCGACTTACTGCGAGTCGAGTTGACTGTAGAATCGACGAGCACAAATTCTGTAAGTCGCGTAAATCTTCTTTTGACGAAATTCGCGTTCGATCTCGGCCGTTGAGAAGAAACTCGATCCGACGCTCCAAATTCCAACTTTTTGGGGCGAAATTCTCTGGGCCGTTGAGATGAAACTCGATCGAACGGTCGAAACTCCAACCTTTCCACCAGTAAATCTGAGGGGTGTTCGAAAACCGAATCGAGGGGGACTTAGAAAAATTGCGCGGAACTGGTTTTACATATCCGTATCGGCGCCCTCGTCGTCGCCCCCGCGGTTTTTTAAAGGCCGGAACTACGCGGTTGAAGACCTCGCGTGTAAACCCGCTCTGATTACCAAGTGTGAGGATCTGGTTCAGGAAAGATGATTCTATTGAATGATTCACCTGGGTACAAGGCGAGGCTATATATAGGCTCGACACAAAGACAGTAACCCGGGTGTTACTAAAAGGTTCCGCGGGTCGCGAAGCGTCCCGAACGGGTCCTTCCCGAATTCGGTAGAAGGCAATTCGGTGGCAACCGAAAAGCCTAGAATTCGGTGCACTCAACCTAGTTCGGTGCCTACAACTATAATAACTATAGTAAAAGCAACGAACCTAGGAAATCTAGCAAAGGCAAGCAAAATAAAGCAAAGCTAAGCTAGATAATGCATAGTAAAGCAGAATCAAGCTAGTAAAGCGTAGCAATGACGTCGTACTCTCACAATTCGGATGGCAGGCGCGGAGTACTCAACGGTGTCGTACCTCACGCACGTTATGCAGGGACTCCCAAGCAGCTACAACCTGCTGAAGCGGCTGTCGATGGCGCCGAGCACGCGGGCAACGCTCAACGAGGACACATTGACCTCGTACATCCTGCAGGACGAGGCGATGCAGGAGGCTGAGCGGTCCTAGGAGCTCCTCGCGCAAGTGAACTACGTCGCCCCGGCGAAGCAAGATGGTTGACCGGGACAAAGCGGGCAGTCTGGTGGCAGTCACTGCGGTGGCGGGAAGCCGGCGAAGGATGCCGAGAAGAAGAAGTCGGCTAAGGCGAGCGATCGTGGAGGAGGAGGTTGACGTTGGGAATGCTGGCTGTGCAGCGACCTCGATCGCCTCTCCTTCGGGTGTCCCAACCGCAGTGACTCGGACGACGACGACAAGGGAGGCCGCGGGAGGTCTGGCAGCCGTCGTCCGCGTCGAGGAAACCAGCCGCGAAAGGAGAAGCAGTCGGAGAAGTCAACCTCGGCGAAGGACGCCGACTCCTCCGCGGGTGGCAAAGGGCGAGGTGACAAGGAGGCGTCGTGCTCGCGGGTCGGCGTCATAGAGTCGACCGTCTCGCTGGCGCCGGAGGCTGGCGAGGATTTCCAGGCGGTGGCGGCAGCTGTGCAAGCGAACGCGGCGGTGGTTCTGCTCGACAGCGGCTGCTCGCACCACCTGATGGGGACGAAGAACGCCTTCGTCGACTTGGTGCCGAGCGGCGACGTGAAGCACGTGCGTGGCTTCAATGGGGCGCTGCAGGACGTTCGCGGCCGTGGCACACTTGCGCTGCAAGGGGAGGCCGGGAAGCGTGTGCTCATCCCCGACGTGCTCTACGTCCCGGGCGTGCGGGCGAATCTGCTTTCGGCTGGCCAGCTGAAGGAGAGCGGGGTGACGTTGAAGGATGACGGCGACAGGATGTTGCTCGTTTCCGCGACGGGGGACGTGCTCGGTCGAGCAACTTACACCGGTCGGGTCCTCTGCACTGACTTGTGCCCATGCGCGGTAAAGTCGACGACGCCCGCGAAAGAGGAGGTGGCTCTGCAGGCGATCGTCTCGGCGTCGAAGTCGCACGCCGAACCGGTTGCATGCGCGGCTTGCACATGTCAGCATGAACACCATCCAGAGCTCGGCGAAGCACGAGGTCGCCACTGGGCTGGACCTCAAGTTGGTGTCTGGCGCCGACTCACCGTGTGTCTCATGCGTCGGTGGGAAACTGGCGCCGCACACCTTCCCCGACCAGGGCTCCAACGCCGCTGACGTGCTGGCCGTTGTGCACATCGACCTGTGCGGGCCGTTCCGCGTGGCTGCCAAGGATGGCAGCCTGTACTTCTTGCTGCTGAAGGACCGCAAGACCCGCTATGTGTGGGTGAGGCCGGTCGCCAAGAAGTCCGACGTGCTGCGGGAGTTCCAGAAGTGGTTGGTTCTGGTGGAGCGGCAGGCGCAGAATTCGGTGCTGCAACTGCGTTCTGACCGTGGAGGGGAGTTCCTCGGGAAGGACTTCACCGCCTTCGTGGACAGCAAGGGGATCGTCCACGACCTGACCTGCCCTTACACCGCACAGCACAATGGCATGGCGGAGCAGGAGATGAGGACGGTGGTGGAGTCGGTGCGGACGATGCTGTTGCACATGGGCGTGCAGCACCACTGGTGGCATCTCGCTCTGCGGCAGGCCGTCTGGGTTCGCAACTGCCTGGAGCGGTCGTCGCTGCCACTGGGGACTACGCCGTACCAGCTCCTCACCGGGCAGAAGCCCGACTTGTCGATGGCGCGGGTGTGGGGCTGCATGGCGCAATTCCTCGTCCCCGAGCAGCAGCGCGGTGGAAAACTGCAGCCGAAGGCTCGGTGGGGCCTTCACCTCGGCGTGTCGGAGGAGAGCAAAGGCTGGGAGCTCCTCGACATCGCCGCCAACCGGGTGGTCACCACGTCGGATGTGGTGTTCTACGAAACTCTGTCGCTGGAGGTGTGGAAGTCGGAACTCGGGCCAGTGCCAGGGCGGCCGCGGGCCACCCCGCCGACGAACACCTCAACGGCAACGCTTCCTCTGCTCGCCGCAGTCGGTGAGCAGGATGATGCGGATGCCGCAGTCGCCCCTGCCTCGCCTTCCCCTGCCCCTCCTTCCCGTCCCCTTCCCGTCGACCTGCGTGGCTTGATTCCGGTGTCGGCCTCTGGCGATGAGGGGAGCAGTGGGGCGTCGCCTGTGGCGCCGGCCAAGAGCATCGCCGGTGGCCGACGTGACGCCCAGTCAGTCGCGGAGAAGCGGGCTGTGGAGGTGCAGCCAACTTTCGTGACCGCGGAGACCGCGGAGGAGACCGCGGAGGAGACCGCGGAGGAGCCCGCGGCTAGCAGGCAGCTGACAGGGGAACAGGCAGCAGCTAAGCCGACCGCGGAGCGGTTGGCAGGGGAGCCGACGACAGGGGAGCAGTTGGCAGGGTCGCCGACCGTGGTGCAGCCGGACGCTGAGGGCAGTAACCGCGGGGGCCGCGAGACCGCGGGCGCCGACCGCGGGACCGCGGGGGGCCGCGGGACCACGGGACTGCGAGGAGTCCACCGACAACGATGTGGTGGAAGTCCAGAACTTGCCACGGCGGACAGGCCGACTTCGTCGACCGCCTGATTTTTTCGTCCCTGCTGCCTTCACCACGGTGTACGACGTTGATGATGACGACCTGGCGTATGACGACGCCGCGGACAATGAGGAGTTTCCCGAGCTCGACCCTGATATGCACGCCGACCCCGAGCACCGTTGGGACATTGCGTCGACGACGGTGAAGGAGGCGCTAGCGAGCTGGAAGGGTCCGGCGGTGAAGGCCGCCATGGAAGAGGAGATCCGCAGCCTCCTCAACATGGGCACGTGGGAGCTGGTCGAACGCCCACCCGGGGTGAACATCATGAAGAACCGGTGGGTGCTGACGACGAAGTACCACATCGACGACACCGTCGAGCGCGAGAAGGCGAGATTGGTCGTGAAAGGCTTCACGCGGGTGTATGGCGCCGACTACGACGAGACGTACGCGCCGGTGAGCAGCTACGTCACGCTGAGGATTTTCCTCAGCATCGTCGCCGTCCTCGACTTCAACCTGATGCAGCTGGACATGAAGAACGCCTTTTTGCAGAGCAAGCTCGACCGCGTGCTGTACATGTACCAGCCGGACTACTTCAACGACGGGACCGGCCGGGTGTGCAAGCTGCTGAAGAGCCTCTATGGGCTGAAGCAGTCGCCGCTGCTGTGGTACAAGGCGCTCAACGACGTGTTGGTCGGCGCCGGGTGGAAGAAGAGCCAAGTCGACGAGGCTCTGTACTTCAAGGTCGGCGACGACAAGGTGACCTGCTGGGTGCTCGCCTACGTCGACGACCTCCTCGCCGCGAGCAGCAGCACCGCGATGCTGAAGGAGCTAAAGGAGCTGCTGGAAGTTGCCTTCGAGCTGCGCGAGATTTCGCCGGTGCAGAAGTACCTCGGGCTGGAGATCGTGCGCGACAGGCCAGCGAGGAAGCTATGGCTGCACCAGCAGGGCTACGCCGACAAGCTGCGCAGGCGCTTCATCGACGAGGAGCGGACCGAGCGTACCCCGAAGACGCCGGTCTCCGTTGACGCCTACGCGGAGCTGACATTCGACGACGAGGAGGCGCAGGAGTGCGATGAGGAGGAGTACCGGCAGAAGGTCGGCTCGCTGCAATTCGCGGCGACGACAACGCGGCCGGACATCGCCTTCGTCTGCAGCAAGCTGGGGAGCGGCCTCACGGTGAGGAGCGACCAGCATTGGCGCGAGGTCGACCGCTGCCTCGCCTACCTCGCCAACACGCGCGACACCGCCCTGGAGTTCGGCGGTGGTCCGGAGTCACTGGAGCTGGTCGGCTACGTGGACGCCGACGACGCCAGCGACAAGCAGAACCGGACGAGCACGGGTGGCTATGTGTTCGTCTATGGAGGGGACGCGGTCTCCTGGTCGAGCCAGCGCATCAAGTGCGCGACGCTGTCGTTGACCGAATCAGAGTATGTGGCGGCCGTCGAAGCCGGCAAGGAGGGACGTCGCCTTCGCTTCCTCCTTGCGGAGTTCCGGCAGCTGGACGCCGGGAAGTCAACTGTCCTCCGGGTGGACAACAAGTCGGCCATCACGGTCGCCGAGGGCATGGGGTTGACGGGCAACCTCAAGCACATGGTGAAGCGCGGGAAGTTTTCGCTGCAATACATCCCGACCACGGAGCAGCCAGTTGACTTTCTGATGAAGGCGGTGCATTATCCGGCCTTCAACCGGTGCTCCGTCGCAATCGGCCAAGTGCGGCTGGCCGACGTGGGCGACGGCGACAACGACGTGCAGCAGTAGGTGCCATGCCCTCTTGCATGGCTGGTGCGGTGACCGGCGTGCTGTGCGTTGTGTGCACGCCGACGGGCTATCCTTTGAGCAGTGCTGCCGTGTGGGCTGGGGGGGCCCAAGCATGAACGCGGCAGGGGAGTGTCAACGGGAGTGGTGTTTGGCCCCGTCCTCGCTTGGGCGGAGCCGGCCTCGGAGACCGCGGAACCGCGGGAGGCCGCGGGACCGCGGGAGGCCGCGGGACCGCGGGAGGCCGCGAGACCGTGGGAGACCGCGGAACTGCGGGAGGCTGCGGGTACCGCGGGAGGCCGCGGGTACTGCGGGAGGTCGCGGGACCGCGGGAGACCGCGGAACCGCGGGAGGCCGCGGGTACCGCGGGAGGCCACGGGACCGCGGGAACCGCGGGAGGTCGCGGGAGGTTGCGGGAGACCACGGGACCGCGGGAGCCGCGGGAGCGCGGGACCACAGGGGCCATGAGGGCCGCGGGGGACGACCGCGGGACTGCGGGGGGCGCGGGATACCCGGTCGACCAGGATACCCGGGCGACGTGTGCGAAAGTCGCCGGGATGGTTTCTGCGAGGACGACCTTGGGGGTGGTATCCCGAGGTCGACGTGGCTGGTGGGCGCCGTCACGAGTGGAGTGTCTGCGCTGGGCGTGTGACGGGGAGTCGGGCGCCAACCAGCTGCTTCGCAGGTGCACCGTTGTCAGGCGGGTGCAATGCTGTGCAGCCAACTTGCTGCAGCGTTGGCACACCGCGGACTTGCAACATTGGCAAGCCGCGACTCTGCTCTGCTGGAGCGCGGTCGACCAAGTCGTGCTGGCACGCGGTCGACCGTGCTGCGCTGGCAGTCGACCAGCAGCCTTGCTAGGTCTGATGTAGTCTGTGTTGCCAATGTTGATGCAATCATTCTGAACTTTTGCTTGTGAAACTCTTGCCAATTTTCCTTGTGAATGCGCAAGTAGTGAGAGCACAAACAAACAACCAAGGGAACGAACGCAGAGATCACACGAGCATCCGTGCCTAGCCCGTAGTCTAGCTCCCGTTGCACGAGTTATCTCTGCAGTGTTCCCCCCGGCCATGCTCGACCCCGGCCTCACCTACGACGCCCGCGACCACGACTACCAGAATTTCCTCACCGGGCATGACCTGAACCGTGCAAAAAAGGAGTTCCCAGGGGTGGCGCTGTCCCCTTTGGCTGCCCGGAATCTCAACCTGCCCACCATCACTCTTCCCCGCCTGCAGGGCTCCCTGTAGGTCACTCGCACTGTCACCAACGTGGGGCAGTCCCGGTCCGCATACAGTGTCCGGAAAGCCTCCGCAGGGGGTGAAGGTGACTGTGGGGCCTAGGAGCCTCACGCTGGCTCCTGGGGAGAAGGCCACCTACACGGTGACGATCACGGTGGATACCCCCAGTAATGAGTTCAAGTATGGGTATCTAGTCTGGGCTGACGACCAGGGCTACAGCGTGCGGTCCCCCCTCGTGGTGCAGCCCATCTCCCGCTGAGGGGGAGAGTTGTGTGAGGCTCTTTTATAGTACGGAAGAGGGGGTGAGTGCCCCTTCTCATTTTAAATGATGCTGTTGCCTGTGGCATGGCAGCGCATTTGAGCATGCCACGGCAGTGCCATCCCTTGTGGCAGATGGGATGTTAGGGCATGTTGAGTGGAACGTTGATCTGGAAGGGCTTCCTGTTTGTGGCAAGAGTGCTTGTGTATTTCTGAGCTGATTGTTAAGATTCCTTGTGCTATCTATTCAGAATGTACACTTCTAATCCAGCCATTCTAAATTAGACTTCAAGCACCAATCAAGGTAAATGCACAGACATTAAAGCATCACTGCTCCGGTAAGGGGGTGAAGTGTTCGCTCCTTTAAGGAATATCGTTGGCTGAGTGAGTGGAACTCCTTGTAGCGCATGGCATGGCAGGCCTTGTTGCGTGGAAATCGATATGGGCTCGGTGTGTGTTCACCTATTGGGAGCTATTGGGATGGGGATATGGCAGGAGAGGTGGGAATATGGTAGTTCGGGTGGGGATATGGCAGGTGGGGTAGGGACATGGCAGGTGGGGTGTGGATGACATGTGGGTTGGGGATATGGCAGGTGGGGTGGGGATATGGCAGGTGGGGTGGGGATATGGCAGTTGGGGTGGGGATATGGCCGGTGGGGTGGGGATGGCATGTGGGACTGGAATATGGCAGGAGGGGTCGAAATATGGCAGTTGGGGTGGGGATATGGCAGGTGGGGTGGAAATATGGCAGGTGGGGTGGGGATAAGGCAGATGGGGTGGGGATATGTCAGGTGGGGTGGTGATATGGCGGGTGGTGTGGGGATATGGCAAGTCGGGTGGGGATGGCAGGTGGGGTGGGGATATGGCAGGTGGAGGACGGGGGATTTCGCATGTGCATAGATTACCGCGCACTGAACCGAGTTACCATCAAGTCCCGTTACCCCATCCCGCGAGCCGACGAACTGATCGACCAACTGCGCACAGCCCGGGTTTTCTCGAAAATCGACCTTCGAGGAGGCTACCAACAGATCCATGTCAATCCGCGCGACTGCCCGAAAGCCGCCTTCCGAACCCGCTATGGATCTTTCGAATACACCGTCATGCCATTTGGAATGACCAACGTCCTCGCCACTTTTCATATGACCATGAACGAAGCCTTCCGCCCGCTCTTAAATAAGTGTGTCATCATATACTTAGACGACATACTGATTTACACCCCGGACAGGGCACATCACCTACATGACATCGAAGCAGTTTTCAAGATACTGAGTGAGAACCGACTACTGACGAAAACACCTAAGTGTGAGTTCCTACAGGACAGGCTGGATTTTTTAGGGCACATTATTTCAGCCGACGGAGTGGAAATAGACCGCGACGATTCAAGCTCGGCACGCACCGACATATCTGACCGAACTGCAGAGTTTTTTTGGATTCGTCAACTACGTGCGCCGGTGCGTCCCCGACATGGCGAAGCTGACTGCCCTACCGATGGACCTGCTGAGCAAGGGGGTTGAGCACACGTGGGGGGAGAAAGAGCTAGCTGCCTTCTCGACCCTCAAGAAAATTTTGTGCTCGCCGCCCGTACTTCACATCGCCGACCCACACCGCCCGTTCGAACTGGTCACCGACACAAGTGACATCGTCGTGGGAGCAGTACTGTTGCAGGACTTACTGGTCGGAGCTGTCGACCGACGTACAGCACTACGTGGGGTCGTGTCCTACGTGCCAGGGGATGAAGAGCCCGCGAAAAAGCAAGGCGGGTTAATTGCAGCCGATTACACCGCCCGAGCACGTCTGGCAGCAGGTTACCATGGATTTCGTCACGGGGTTACCTTCGAGCCCTGGGGGTAACGACGCGGTAATGGTCGTCGTTGACAGACTGACAAAAATGGCTCACTTTGATGCGTGCAGGAAATCGATCTCAGCCGAAGAAACCGCTCGCCTGTTCATCGCAACCGTCGTCCGACTGTACGGGATACCAGCCGCGATAATCAGCGACCGCGACACGAAGTTCACAAGCAACTTCTGGAAGAGCCTTTGGGAGCAGTTCGGGACCAGGCTACAGTTCAGCTCGTCGTATTACCCCGGGACCGACGGTCAAACGGAGCGGACGAACCAGGCCATGGAGCAGCTGATTCGTGCCACGTGCGACGACCCGACAACATGGGAGCAGCAGCTGCCGCTGATCGAGTTCGCGTACAACAACGCCACGTCAGCGACGACGCAGCAGTCCCCGTTCTACCTGAACTACGGGCAAAATCCAACAGTGCCCATGACGCCGAGTCCGGACAACCCCACGCCACGCGCACAACAATTCGCTGAGATCTTGCAAGCTGCCCGAACCAGAGCCGCAGACGCCATCAAGAAAGCCAACATCATCGCGAAGAGAAATGCTGACCGCCCACGCCGCCCGGTAACGTACCTCAGGGGATTATGTACTGCTCGACACACAGAACTTAAGACTGCCCGTCGTACCGAAGCTGCGACCGCGCTACTGTGGACCCTTCCAAATCAGCCACAAGATCACCCCAGTTACTGCCCATTTACTGTTGCCGACGGACTAGTACATCAGCCCATTGTTCCACGTCAGCCTACTTCGCCCGTACATCCCAACCACCAGCTAACTGCCTCGCCACCGCCCGCCACCCATGACTCGCCCTGCATCGGAGCCGATCATCGAGCCCGAGAAGATCCTGAGCCATCAAATTCGACATCCCACAGGCATCCGGAGGATCGAGCTCCTCGTTCGCTGGAAGGACAGCACGCCAACTGAAGATAGCTGGGTGCCCCTGGCCAACATCGAAAACCACCCTGCCCTGCAAGTGTACCTGAGGAGCCGGGGTTTCCGCAATATACATGCACTCGCGTAGCGGAGGGGGCTTCTTGAGGGGGGGGTAGTGTAAGGAATTTTCTCGCCATTCCTTACCGCGACGATCAACATCGCGCACAGCAGCAGCCGGTGTTCGCCCGTTACTGCTAACGGGGCTTCGCCAACTTCGCGCGCACTGTTTTACCAAACCTTGCACCGCTGGGCCGGCCGAGTCGGCCTACGCTTCGGGACTAGCCCAAACATCGATGCCAGCATATCACTAGCTAGCTCGCATGCACCACGTTACCGTTTACATGTTCGCACATAAGTATTCGCCCAATGCTTTCGCTCATGCTTTGTACTCGTTTGACACTTAGTGCAATCCTCGCTTTCGTTCCATTGCACCCGTAACATGTACTCATAACAGCTGCCACCAATTTCAACATTCACTCAAACGCGTCATGTCTTTGGTGATATTCCCTCCCATTCCCGCCAGTGCCAGTACGCAGAACCCACGCTTCAGTTGCCATGCCATGTTCCCTGGGGCAGGCAATTCACCGCCCCACCTCAGTGCAATCGAACTGACAATAGCCAGAGTGAGCATCGCGACCGTGTATTCAACGCATCCAATCCACAGGCCGTTCGATCGGGTCAGGCCAGCAGGTTGAACTGCCAGTAAGGCTACAAGCATGTCATGTAAGTTTAATATGCGGTGGGGTGCGATGTTGTGGATGTCATTTACAGTTCTCTGCGTTTGGATAGGTTTTTGAGGATTGCTGATCCCATGTGCCTCAGTTCTACTCCGAACCAGCGGCTCATGCTCCAAGCTCCTTCAAACTGGCCTCGCCACCTTCCCATCCTTCAAAGTATAGTCCATTGCCTCAGTGTCATCGCATCTCTGACCGAACAGATTCTGTCCACTGGGTTTCCTCCGCAGCTCAGTCATCCACTCGTTTCAAATCCTTGATCTTGAACCGCTTGATGTCCTTGAGGTGAGATCCATCGTTCAACAGTACAGAAGCCTTATCACGGCTAGCAAGTGTTACAATGGAACGACCGTCACCCGTTCGCGCGGATCGCGATCGCGACCGTGAGTGCGAAGAGCTTTCCGCGGAATGCGCTTCCGCCACGGCCCTCCTGGACGACGGCACGCTCTCCCTCGTTCTCTCCTTCCTCCCCTCGCGCTTCGCCATCTCCTCGGCCGCCTTCGTCTGCCGCCGCTGGTGCCGCGTCGCGCTGCGCGTGTGTGTGCGATCGCTCCGACCGTCGCCCTTCCTGCTCGAGAGCTTAGCTCCGGGATCTGAGAGCATCCTAGGCAGCTTCGACTCCGAAGCGCAGATGCTTGAGTTGGCGACGCGATTCGCCGCCACGCTTCGATCTCTGGAAATTCGCCCCGGCGCGAGAAGCTTAATCGCCGCTGACAACGATAAGCTGACGGCCAACGGCATTGTGCGAATCCTTGAAACCGCCTCGAAGCTCGAAACCCTATCTCTGGTCGGTTGCGTCGAGCAGAACTGTCCGACATTTGACTCGCTACCCATGAGAATTTAAATTTTGGGTGCTGGTCGACTTACTGCGAGTCGAGTTGACTGTAGAATCGACGAGCACAAATTCTGTAAGTCGCGTAAATCTTCCTTTGACGAAATTCGCGTTCGATCTCGGCCGTTGAGAAGAAACTCGATCCGACGCTCCAAATTCCAACTTTTTGGGGCGAAATTCTCTGGGCCGTTGAGATGAAACTCGATCGAACGGTCGAAACTCCAACCTTTCCACCAGTAAATCTGAGGGGTGTTCGAAAACCGAATCGAGGGGGACTTAGAAAAATTGCGCGGAACTGGTTTTACATATCCGTATCGGCGCCCTCGTCGTCGCCCCCGCGGTTTTTTAAAGGCCGGAACTACGCGGTTGAAGACCTCGCGTGTAAACCCGCTCTGATTACCAAGTGTGAGGATCTGGTTCAGGAAAGATGATTCTATTGAATGATTCACCTGGGTACAAGGCGAGGCTATATATAGGCTCGACACAAAGACAGTAACCCGGGTGTTACAAGGCGAAGCGTCCCGAACGGATCCTTCCCGAATTCGGTAGAAGGCAATTCGGTGGCAACCGAAAAGCCTAGAATTCGGTGCACTCAACCTAGTTCGGTGCCTACAACTATAATAACTATAGTAAAAGCAACGAACCTAGGAAATCTAGCAAAGGCAAGCAAAATAAAGCAAAGCTAAGCTAGATAATGCATAGTAAAGCAGAATCAAGCTAGTAAAGCGTCCACCTGGGGTGAACATCATGAAGAACCGGTGGGTGCTGACGACGAAGTACCACATCGACGACACCGTCGAGCGCGAGAAGGCGAGATTGGTCGTGAAAGGCTTCACGCGGGTGTATGGCGCCGACTACGACGAGACGTACGCGCCGGTGAGCAGCTACGTCACGCTGAGGATTTTCCTCAGCATCGTCGCCGTCCTCGACTTCAACCTGATGCAGCTGGACATGAAGAACGCCTTTTTGCAGAGCAAGCTCGACCGCGTGCTGTACATGTACCAGCCGGACTACTTCAACGACGGGACCGGCCGGGTGTGCAAGCTGCTGAAGAGCCTCTATGGGCTGAAGCAGTCGCCGCTGCTGTGGTACAAGGCGCTCAACGACGTGTTGGTCGGCGCCGGGTGGAAGAAGAGCCAAGTCGACGAGGCTCTGTACTTCAAGGTCGGCGACGACAAGGTGACCTGCTGGGTGCTCGCCTACGTCGACGACCTCCTCGCCGCGAGCAGCAGCACCGCGATGCTGAAGGAGCTAAAGGAGCTGCTGGAAGTTGCCTTCGAGCTGCGCGAGATTTCGCCGGTGCAGAAGTACCTCGGGCTGGAGATCGTGCGCGACAGGCCAGCGAGGAAGCTATGGCTGCACCAGCAGGGCTACGCCGACAAGCTGCGCAGGCGCTTCATCGACGAGGAGCGGACCGAGCGTACCCCGAAGACGCCGGTCTCCGTTGACGCCTACGCGGAGCTGACATTCGACGACGAGGAGGCGCAGGAGTGCGATGAGGAGGAGTACCGGCAGAAGGTCGGCTCGCTGCAATTCGCGGCGACGACAACGCGGCCGGACATCGCCTTCGTCTGCAGCAAGCTGGGGAGCGGCCTCACGGTGAGGAGCGACCAGCATTGGCGCGAGGTCGACCGCTGCCTCGCCTACCTCGCCAACACGCGCGACACCGCCCTGGAGTTCGGCGGTGGTCCGGAGTCACTGGAGCTGGTCGGCTACGTGGACGCCGACGACGCCAGCGACAAGCAGAACCGGATGAGCACGGGCGGCTACGTGTTCGTCTATGGAGGGGCCGCGGTCTCCTGGTCGAGCCAGCGCATCAAGTGCGCGACGCTGTCGTTGACCGAATCAGAGTATGTGGCGGCCGTCGAAGCCGGCAAGGAGGGACGTCGCCTTCGCTTCCTCCTTGCGGAGTTCCGGCAGCTGGACGCCGGGAAGTCAACTGTCCTCCGGGTGGACAACAAGTCGGCCATCACGGTCGCTGAGGGCATGGGGTTGACGGGCAACCTCAAGCACATGGTGAAGCGCGGGAAGTTTTCGCTGCAATACATTCCGACCACGGAGCAGCCAGTTGACTTTCTGATGAAGGCAGTGCATTTTCCGGCTTTCAACCGGTGCTCCGTCGCAATCGGCCAAGTGCGGCTGGCCGACGTGGGCGACGGCGACAACGACGTGCAGCAGTAGGTGCCATGCCCTCTTGCATGGCTGGTGCGGTGACCGGCGTGCTGTGCGTTGTGTGCACGCCGACGGGCTATCCTTTGAGCAGTGCTGCCGTGTGGGCTGGGGGGGCCCAAGCATGAACGCGGCAGGGGAGTGTCAACGGGAGTGGTGTTTGGCCCCGTCCTCGCTTGGGCGGAGCCGGCCTCGGAGACCGCGGAACCGCGGGAGGCCGCGGGACCGCGGGAGGCCGCGGGACCGCGGGAGGCCGCGGGACCGCGGGAGGCCGCGGGACCGCGGGAGGCCGCGGGACCGCGGGAGGCCGCGAGACCGTGGGAGACCGCGGAACTGCGGGAGGCTGCGGGTACCGCGGGAGGCCGCGGGTACTGCGGGAGGTCGCGGGACCGCGGGAGACCACGGAACCGCGGGAGGCCGCGGGTACCGCGGGAGGCCACGGGACCGCGGGAACCGCGGGAGGTCGCGGGAGGTTGCGGGAGACCACGGGACCGCGGGAGCCGCAGGAGCGCGGGACCACAGGGGCCATGAGGGCCGCGGGGGACGACCGCGGGACTGCGGGGGGCGCGGGATACCCGGTCGACCAGGATACCCGGGCGACGTGTGCGAAAGTCGCCGGGATGGTTTCTGCGAGGACGACCTTGGGGGTGGTATCCCGAGGTCGACGTGGCTGGTGGGCGCCGTCACGAGTGGAGTGTCTGCGCTGGGCGTGTGACGGGGAGTCGGGCGCCAACCAGCTGCATGCACCTGCGAAGCTGGTGCACCGTTGTCAGGCGGGTGCAATGCTGTGCAGCCAACTTGCTGCAGCGTTGGCACACCGCGGACTTGCAACATTGGCAAGCCGCGACTCTGCTCTGCTGGAGCGCGGTCGACCAAGTCGTGCTGGCACGCGGTCGACCGTGCTGCGCTGGCAGTCGACCAGCAGCCTTGCTAGGTCTGATGTAGTCTGTGTTGCCAATGTTGATGCAATCATTCTGAACTTTTGCTTGTGAAACTCTTGCCAATTTTCCTTGTGAATACGCAAGTAGTGAGAGCACAAACAAACAACCAAGGGAACGAACGCAGAGATCACACGAGCATCCGTGCCTAGCCCGTAGTCTAGCTCCCGTTGCACGAGTTATCTCTGCAGTGTTCCCCCCGGCCATGCTCGACCCCGGCCTCACCTACGACGCCCGCGACCACGACTACCAGAATTTCCTCACCGGGCATGACCTGAACCGTGCAAAAAAGGAGTTCCCAGGGGTGGCGCTGTCCCCTTTGGCTGCCCGGAATCTCAACCTGCCCACCATCACTCTTCCCCGCCTGCAGAGCTCCCTGTAGGTCACTCGCACTGTCACCAACGTGGGGCAGTCCCGGTCCGCATACAGTGTCCGGAAAGCCTCCGCAGGGGGTGAAGGTGACTGTGGGGCCTAGGAGCCTCACGCTGGCTCCTGGGGAGAAGGCCACCTACACGGTGACGATCACGGTGGATACCCCCAGTAATGAGTTCAAGTATGGGTATCTAGTCTGGGCTGACGACCAGGGCTACAGCGTGCGGTCCCCCCTCGTGGTGCAGCCCATCTCCCGCTGAGGGGGAGAGTTGTGTGAGGCTCTTTTATAGTACGGAAGAGGGGGTGAGTGCCCCTTCTCATTTTAAATGATGCTGTTGCCTGTGGCATGGCAGCGCATTTGAGCATGCCACGGCAGTGCCATCCCTTGTGGCAGATGGGATGTTAGGGCATGTTGAGTGGAACGTTGATCTGGAAGGGCTTCCTGTTTGTGGCAAGAGTGCTTGTGTATTTCTGAGCTGATTGTTAAGATTCCTTGTGCTATCTATTCAGAATGTACACTTCTAATCCAGCCATTCTAAATTAGACTTCAAGCACCAATCAAGGTAAATGCACAGACATTAAAGCATCACTGCTCCGGTAAGGGGGTGAAGTGTTCGCTCCTTTAAGGAATATCGTTGGCTGAGTGAGTGGAACTCCTTGTAGCGCATGGCATGGCAGGCCTTGTTGCGTGGAAATCGATATGGGCTCGGTGTGTGTTCACCTATTGGGAGCTATTGGGATGGGGATATGGCAGGAGAGGTGGGAATATGGTAGTTCGGGTGGGGATATGGCAGGTGGGGTAGGGACATGGCAGGTGGGGTGTGGATGACATGTGGGTTGGGGATATGGCAGGTGGGGTGGGGATATGGCAGGTGGGGTGGGGATATGGCAGTTGGGGTGGGGATATGGCCGGTGGGGTGGGGATGGCATGTGGGACTGGAATATGGCAGGAGGGGTCGAAATATGGCAGTTGGGGTGGGGATATGGCAGGTGGGGTGGAAATATGGCAGGTGGGGTGGGGATAAGGCAGATGGGGTGGGGATATGTCAGGTGGGGTGGTGATATGGCGGGTGGTGTGGGGATATGGCAAGTCGGGTGGGGATGGCAGGTGGGGTGGGGATATGGCAGGTGGAGGACGGGGGATTTCGCATGTGCATAGATTACCGCGCACTGAACCGAGTTACCATCAAGTCCCGTTACCCCATCCCGCGAGCCGACGAACTGATCGACCAACTGCGCACAGCCCGGGTTTTCTCGAAAATCGACCTTCGAAGAGGCTACCAACAGATCCATGTCAATCCGCGCGACTGCCCGAAAGCCGCCTTCCGAACCCGCTATGGATCTTTCGAATACACCGTCATGCCATTTGGAATGACCAACGTCCTCGCCACTTTTCATATGACCATGAACGAAGCCTTCCGCCCGCTCTTAAATAAGTGTGTCATCATATACTTAGACGACATACTGATTTACACCCCGGACAGGGCACATCACCTACAGGACATCGAAGCAGTTTTCAAGATACTGAGTGAGAACCGACTACTGACGAAAACACCTAAGTGTGAGTTCCTACAGGACAGACTGGATTTTTTAGGGCACATTATTTCAGCCGACGGAGTGGAAATAGACCGCGACGATTCAAGCTCGGCACGCACCGACATATCTGACCGAACTGCAGAGTTTTTTTGGATTCGTCAACTACGTGCGCCGGTGCGTTCCCGACATGGCGAAGCTGACTGCCCTACCGATGGACCTGCTGAGGAAGGGGGTTGAGTACACGTGGGGGGAGAAAGAGCAAGCTGCCTTCTCGGCCCTCAAGAAAATTTTGTGCTCGCCGCCCGTACTTCACATCGCCGACCCACACCGCCCGTTCGAACTGGTCACCGACACAAGTGACATCGTCGTGGGAGCAGTACTGTTGCAGGACTTACTGGTCGGAGCTGTCGACCGACGTACAGCACTACGTGGGGTCGTGTCCTACGTGCCAGGGGATGAAGAGCCCGCGAAAAAGAAAGGCGGGTTAATTGCAGCCGATTACACCGCCCGAGCACGTCTGGCAGCAGGTTACCATGGATTTCGTCACGGGGTTACCTTCGAGCCCTGGGGGTAACGACGCGGTAATGGTCGTCGTTGACAGACTGACAAAAATGGCTCACTTTGATGCGTGCAGGAAATCGATCTCAGCCGAAGAAACCGCTCGCCTGTTCATCGCAACCGTCGTCCGACTGTACGGGATACCAGCCGCGATAATCAGCGACCGCGACACGAAGTTCACAAGCAACTTCTGGAAGAGCCTTTGGGAGCAGTTCGGGACCAGGCTACAGTTCAGCTCGTCGTATTACCCCGGGACCGACGGTCAAACGGAGCGGACGAACCAGGCCATGGAGCAGCTGACTCGTGCCACGTGCGACGACCCGACAACATGGGAGCAGCAGCTGCCGCTGATCGAGTTCGCGTACAACAACGCCACGTCAGCGACGACGCAGCAGTCCCCGTTCTACCTGAACTACGGGCAAAATCCAACAGTGCCCATGACGCCGAGTCCGGACAACCCCACGCCACGCGCACAACAATTCGCTGAGATCTTGCAAGCTGCCCGAACCAGAGCCGCAGACGCCATCAAGAAAGCCAACATCATCGCGAAGAGAAATGCTGACCGCCCACGCCGCCCGGTAACGTACCTCAGGGGATTATGTACTGCTCGACACACAGAACTTAAGACTGCCCGTCGTACCGAAGCTGCGACCGCGCTACTGTGGACCCTTCCAAATCAGCCACAAGATCACCCCAGTTACTGCCCATTTACTGTTGCCGACGGACTAGTACATCAGCCCATTGTTCCACGTCAGCCTACTTCGCCCGTACATCCCAACCACCAGCTAACTGCCTCGCCACCGCCCGCCACCCATGACTCGCCCTGCATCGGAGCCGATCATCGAGCCCGAGAAGATCCTGAGCCATCAAATTCGACATCCCACAGGCATCCGGAGGATCGAGCTCCTCGTTCGCTGGAAGGACAGCACGCCAACTGAAGATAGCTGGGTGCCCCTGGCCAACATCGAAAACCACCCTGCCCTGCAAGTGTACCTGAGGAGCCGGGGTTTCCGCAATATACATGCACTCGCGTAGCGGAGGGGGCTTCTTGAGGGGGGGGTAGTGTAAGGAATTTTCTCGCCATTCCTTACCGCGACGATCAACATCGCGCACAGCAGCAGCCGGTGTTCGCCCGTTACTGCTAACGGGGCTTCGCCAACTTCGCGCGCACTGTTTTACCAAACCTTGCACCGCTGGGCCGGCCGAGTCGGCCTACGCTTCGGGACTAGCCCAAACATCGATGCCAGCATATCACTAGCTAGCTCGCATGCACCACGTTACCGTTTACATGTTCGCACATAAGTATTCGCCCAATGCTTTCGCTCATGCTTTGTACTCGTTTGACACTTAGTGCAATCCTCGCTTTCGTTCCATTGCACCCGTAACATGTACTCATAACAGCTGCCACCAATTTCAACATTCACTCAAACGCGTCATGTCTTTGGTGATATTCCCTCCCATTCCCGCCAGTGCCAGTACGCAGAACCCACGCTTCAGTTGCCATGCCATGTTCCCTGGGGCAGGCAATTCACCGCCCCACCTCAGTGCAATCGAACTGACAATAGCCAGAGTGAGCATCGCGACCGTGTATTCAACGCATCCAATCCACAGGCCGTTCGATCGGGTCAGGCCAGCAGGTTGAACTGCCAGTAAGGCTACAAGCATGTCATGTAAGTTTAATATGCGGTGGGGTGCGATGTTGTGGATGTCATTTACAGTTCTCTGCGTTTGGATAGGTTTTTGAGGATTGCTGATCCCATGTGCCTCAGTTCTACTCCGAACCAGCGGCTCATGCTCCAAGCTCCTTCAAACTGGCCTCGCCACCTTCCCATCCTTCAAAGTATAGTCCATTGCCTCAGTGTCATCGCATCTCTGACCGAACAGATTCTGTCCACTGGGTTTCCTCCGCAGCTCAGTCATCCACTCGTTTCAAATCCTTGATCTTGAACCGCTTGATGTCCTTGAGGTGAGATCCATCGTTCAACAGTACAGAAGCCTTATCACGGCTAGCAAGTGTTACAATGGAACGACCGTCACCCGTTCGCGCGGATCGCGATCGCGACCGTGAGTGCGAAGAGCTTTCCGCGGAATGCGCTTCCGCCACGGCCCTCCTGGACGACGGCACGCTCTCCCTCGTTCTCTCCTTCCTCCCCTCGCGCTTCGCCATCTCCTCGGCCGCCTTCGTCTGCCGCCGCTGGTGCCGCGTCGCGCTGCGCGTGTGTGTGCGATCGCTCCGACCGTCGCCCTTCCTGCTCGAGAGCTTAGCTCCGGGATCTGAGAGCATCCTAGGCAGCTTCGACTCCGAAGCGCAGATGCTTGAGTTGGCGACGCGATTCGCCGCCACGCTTCGATCTCTGGAAATTCGCCCCGGCGCGAGAAGCTTAATCGCCGCTGACAACGATAAGCTGACGGCCAACGGCATTGTGCGAATCCTTGAAACCGCCTCGAAGCTCGAAACCCTATCTCTGGTCGGTTGCGTCGAGCAGAACTGTCCGACATTTGACTCGCTACCCATGAGAATTTAAATTTTGGGTGCTGGTCGACTTACTGCGAGTCGAGTTGACTGTAGAATCGACGAGCACAAATTCTGTAAGTCGCGTAAATCTTCCTTTGACGAAATTCGCGTTCGATCTCGGCCGTTGAGAAGAAACTCGATCCGACGCTCCAAATTCCAACTTTTTGGGGCGAAATTCTCTGGGCCGTTGAGATGAAACTCGATCGAACGGTCGAAACTCCAACCTTTCCACCAGTAAATCTGAGGGGTGTTCGAAAACCGAATCGAGGGGGACTTAGAAAAATTGCGCGGAACTGGTTTTACATATCCGTATCGGCGCCCTCGTCGTCGCCCCCGCGGTTTTTTAAAGGCCGGAACTACGCGGTTGAAGACCTCGCGTGTAAACCCGCTCTGATTACCAAGTGTGAGGATCTGGTTCAGGAAAGATGATTCTATTGAATGATTCACCTGGGTACAAGGCGAGGCTATATATAGGCTCGACACAAAGACAGTAACCCGGGTGTTACAAGGCGAAGCGTCCCGAACGGATCCTTCCCGAATTCGGTAGAAGGCAATTCGGTGGCAACCGAAAAGCCTAGAATTCGGTGCACTCAACCTAGTTCGGTGCCTACAACTATAATAACTATAGTAAAAGCAACGAACCTAGGAAATCTAGCAAAGGCAAGCAAAATAAAGCAAAGCTAAGCTAGATAATGCATAGTAAAGCAGAATCAAGCTAGTAAAGCGTCCACCTGGGGTGAACATCATGAAGAACCGGTGGGTGCTGACGACGAAGTACCACATCGACGACACCGTCGAGCGCGAGAAGGCGAGATTGGTCGTGAAAGGCTTCACGCGGGTGTATGGCGCCGACTACGACGAGACGTACGCGCCGGTGAGCAGCTACGTCACGCTGAGGATTTTCCTCAGCATCGTCGCCGTCCTCGACTTCAACCTGATGCAGCTGGACATGAAGAACGCCTTTTTGCAGAGCAAGCTCGACCGCGTGCTGTACATGTACCAGCCGGACTACTTCAACGACGGGACCGGCCGGGTGTGCAAGCTGCTGAAGAGCCTCTATGGGCTGAAGCAGTCGCCGCTGCTGTGGTACAAGGCGCTCAACGACGTGTTGGTCGGCGCCGGGTGGAAGAAGAGCCAAGTCGACGAGGCTCTGTACTTCAAGGTCGGCGACGACAAGGTGACCTGCTGGGTGCTCGCCTACGTCGACGACCTCCTCGCCGCGAGCAGCAGCACCGCGATGCTGAAGGAGCTAAAGGAGCTGCTGGAAGTTGCCTTCGAGCTGCGCGAGATTTCGCCGGTGCAGAAGTACCTCGGGCTGGAGATCGTGCGCGACAGGCCAGCGAGGAAGCTATGGCTGCACCAGCAGGGCTACGCCGACAAGCTGCGCAGGCGCTTCATCGACGAGGAGCGGACCGAGCGTACCCCGAAGACGCCGGTCTCCGTTGACGCCTACGCGGAGCTGACATTCGACGACGAGGAGGCGCAGGAGTGCGATGAGGAGGAGTACCGGCAGAAGGTCGGCTCGCTGCAATTCGCGGCGACGACAACGCGGCCGGACATCGCCTTCGTCTGCAGCAAGCTGGGGAGCGGCCTCACGGTGAGGAGCGACCAGCATTGGCGCGAGGTCGACCGCTGCCTCGCCTACCTCGCCAACACGCGCGACACCGCCCTGGAGTTCGGCGGTGGTCCGGAGTCACTGGAGCTGGTCGGCTACGTGGACGCCGACGACGCCAGCGACAAGCAGAACCGGATGAGCACGGGCGGCTACGTGTTCGTCTATGGAGGGGCCGCGGTCTCCTGGTCGAGCCAGCGCATCAAGTGCGCGACGCTGTCGTTGACCGAATCAGAGTATGTGGCGGCCGTCGAAGCCGGCAAGGAGGGACGTCGCCTTCGCTTCCTCCTTGCGGAGTTCCGGCAGCTGGACGCCGGGAAGTCAACTGTCCTCCGGGTGGACAACAAGTCGGCCATCACGGTCGCTGAGGGCATGGGGTTGACGGGCAACCTCAAGCACATGGTGAAGCGCGGGAAGTTTTCGCTGCAATACATTCCGACCACGGAGCAGCCAGTTGACTTTCTGATGAAGGCAGTGCATTTTCCGGCTTTCAACCGGTGCTCCGTCGCAATCGGCCAAGTGCGGCTGGCCGACGTGGGCGACGGCGACAACGACGTGCAGCAGTAGGTGCCATGCCCTCTTGCATGGCTGGTGCGGTGACCGGCGTGCTGTGCGTTGTGTGCACGCCGACGGGCTATCCTTTGAGCAGTGCTGCCGTGTGGGCTGGGGGGGCCCAAGCATGAACGCGGCAGGGGAGTGTCAACGGGAGTGGTGTTTGGCCCCGTCCTCGCTTGGGCGGAGCCGGCCTCGGAGACCGCGGAACCGCGGGAGGCCGCGGGACCGCGGGAGGCCGCGGGACCGCGGGAGGCCGCGGGACCGCGGGAGGCCGCGGGACCGCGGGAGGCCGCGGGACCGCGGGAGGCCGCGAGACCGTGGGAGACCGCGGAACTGCGGGAGGCTGCGGGTACCGCGGGAGGCCGCGGGTACTGCGGGAGGTCGCGGGACCGCGGGAGACCACGGAACCGCGGGAGGCCGCGGGTACCGCGGGAGGCCACGGGACCGCGGGAACCGCGGGAGGTCGCGGGAGGTTGCGGGAGACCACGGGACCGCGGGAGCCGCAGGAGCGCGGGACCACAGGGGCCATGAGGGCCGCGGGGGACGACCGCGGGACTGCGGGGGGCGCGGGATACCCGGTCGACCAGGATACCCGGGCGACGTGTGCGAAAGTCGCCGGGATGGTTTCTGCGAGGACGACCTTGGGGGTGGTATCCCGAGGTCGACGTGGCTGGTGGGCGCCGTCACGAGTGGAGTGTCTGCGCTGGGCGTGTGACGGGGAGTCGGGCGCCAACCAGCTGCATGCACCTGCGAAGCTGGTGCACCGTTGTCAGGCGGGTGCAATGCTGTGCAGCCAACTTGCTGCAGCGTTGGCACACCGCGGACTTGCAACATTGGCAAGCCGCGACTCTGCTCTGCTGGAGCGCGGTCGACCAAGTCGTGCTGGCACGCGGTCGACCGTGCTGCGCTGGCAGTCGACCAGCAGCCTTGCTAGGTCTGATGTAGTCTGTGTTGCCAATGTTGATGCAATCATTCTGAACTTTTGCTTGTGAAACTCTTGCCAATTTTCCTTGTGAATGCGCAAGTAGTGAGAGCACAAACAAACAACCAAGGGAACGAACGCAGAGATCACACGAGCATCCGTGCCTAGCCCGTAGTCTAGCTCCCGTTGCACGAGTTATCTCTGCAGTGTTCCCCCCGGCCATGCTCGACCCCGGCCTCACCTACGACGCCCGCGACCACGACTACCAGAATTTCCTCACCGGGCATGACCTGAACCGTGCAAAAAAGGAGTTCCCAGGGGTGGCGCTGTCCCCTTTGGCTGCCCGGAATCTCAACCTGCCCACCATCACTCTTCCCCGCCTGCAGAGCTCCCTGTAGGTCACTCGCACTGTCACCAACGTGGGGCAGTCCCGGTCCGCATACAGTGTCCGGAAAGCCTCCGCAGGGGGTGAAGGTGACTGTGGGGCCTAGGAGCCTCACGCTGGCTCCTGGGGAGAAGGCCACCTACACGGTGACGATCACGGTGGATACCCCCAGTAATGAGTTCAAGTATGGGTATCTAGTCTGGGCTGACGACCAGGGCTACAGCGTGCGGTCCCCCCTCGTGGTGCAGCCCATCTCCCGCTGAGGGGGAGAGTTGTGTGAGGCTCTTTTATAGTACGGAAGAGGGGGTGAGTGCCCCTTCTCATTTTAAATGATGCTGTTGCCTGTGGCATGGCAGCGCATTTGAGCATGCCACGGCAGTGCCATCCCTTGTGGCAGATGGGATGTTAGGGCATGTTGAGTGGAACGTTGATCTGGAAGGGCTTCCTGTTTGTGGCAAGAGTGCTTGTGTATTTCTGAGCTGATTGTTAAGATTCCTTGTGCTATCTATTCAGAATGTACACTTCTAATCCAGCCATTCTAAATTAGACTTCAAGCACCAATCAAGGTAAATGCACAGACATTAAAGCATCACTGCTCCGGTAAGGGGGTGAAGTGTTCGCTCCTTTAAGGAATATCGTTGGCTGAGTGAGTGGAACTCCTTGTAGCGCATGGCATGGCAGGCCTTGTTGCGTGGAAATCGATATGGGCTCGGTGTGTGTTCACCTATTGGGAGCTATTGGGATGGGGATATGGCAGGAGAGGTGGGAATATGGTAGTTCGGGTGGGGATATGGCAGGTGGGGTAGGGACATGGCAGGTGGGGTGTGGATGACATGTGGGTTGGGGATATGGCAGGTGGGGTGGGGATATGGCAGGTGGGGTGGGGATATGGCAGTTGGGGTGGGGATATGGCCGGTGGGGTGGGGATGGCATGTGGGACTGGAATATGGCAGGAGGGGTCGAAATATGGCAGTTGGGGTGGGGATATGGCAGGTGGGGTGGAAATATGGCAGGTGGGGTGGGGATAAGGCAGATGGGGTGGGGATATGTCAGGTGGGGTGGTGATATGGCGGGTGGTGTGGGGATATGGCAAGTCGGGTGGGGATGGCAGGTGGGGTGGGGATATGGCAGGTGGAGGACGGGGGATTTCGCATGTGCATAGATTACCGCGCACTGAACCGAGTTACCATCAAGTCCCGTTACCCCATCCCGCGAGCCGACGAACTGATCGACCAACTGCGCACAGCCCGGGTTTTCTCGAAAATCGACCTTCGAAGAGGCTACCAACAGATCCATGTCAATCCGCGCGACTGCCCGAAAGCCGCCTTCCGAACCCGCTATGGATCTTTCGAATACACCGTCATGCCATTTGGAATGACCAACGTCCTCGCCACTTTTCATATGACCATGAACGAAGCCTTCCGCCCGCTCTTAAATAAGTGTGTCATCATATACTTAGACGACATACTGATTTACACCCCGGACAGGGCACATCACCTACAGGACATCGAAGCAGTTTTCAAGATACTGAGTGAGAACCGACTACTGACGAAAACACCTAAGTGTGAGTTCCTACAGGACAGACTGGATTTTTTAGGGCACATTATTTCAGCCGACGGAGTGGAAATAGACCGCGACGATTCAAGCTCGGCACGCACCGACATATCTGACCGAACTGCAGAGTTTTTTTGGATTCGTCAACTACGTGCGCCGGTGCGTTCCCGACATGGCGAAGCTGACTGCCCTACCGATGGACCTGCTGAGGAAGGGGGTTGAGTACACGTGGGGGGAGAAAGAGCAAGCTGCCTTCTCGGCCCTCAAGAAAATTTTGTGCTCGCCGCCCGTACTTCACATCGCCGACCCACACCGCCCGTTCGAACTGGTCACCGACACAAGTGACATCGTCGTGGGAGCAGTACTGTTGCAGGACTTACTGGTCGGAGCTGTCGACCGACGTACAGCACTACGTGGGGTCGTGTCCTACGTGCCAGGGGATGAAGAGCCCGCGAAAAAGAAAGGCGGGTTAATTGCAGCCGATTACACCGCCCGAGCACGTCTGGCAGCAGGTTACCATGGATTTCGTCACGGGGTTACCTTCGAGCCCTGGGGGTAACGACGCGGTAATGGTCGTCGTTGACAGACTGACAAAAATGGCTCACTTTGATGCGTGCAGGAAATCGATCTCAGCCGAAGAAACCGCTCGCCTGTTCATCGCAACCGTCGTCCGACTGTACGGGATACCAGCCGCGATAATCAGCGACCGCGACACGAAGTTCACAAGCAACTTCTGGAAGAGCCTTTGGGAGCAGTTCGGGACCAGGCTACAGTTCAGCTCGTCGTATTACCCCGGGACCGACGGTCAAACGGAGCGGACGAACCAGGCCATGGAGCAGCTGACTCGTGCCACGTGCGACGACCCGACAACATGGGAGCAGCAGCTGCCGCTGATCGAGTTCGCGTACAACAACGCCACGTCAGCGACGACGCAGCAGTCCCCGTTCTACCTGAACTACGGGCAAAATCCAACAGTGCCCATGACGCCGAGTCCGGACAACCCCACGCCACGCGCACAACAATTCGCTGAGATCTTGCAAGCTGCCCGAACCAGAGCCGCAGACGCCATCAAGAAAGCCAACATCATCGCGAAGAGAAATGCTGACCGCCCACGCCGCCCGGTAACGTACCTCAGGGGATTATGTACTGCTCGACACACAGAACTTAAGACTGCCCGTCGTACCGAAGCTGCGACCGCGCTACTGTGGACCCTTCCAAATCAGCCACAAGATCACCCCAGTTACTGCCCATTTACTGTTGCCGACGGACTAGTACATCAGCCCATTGTTCCACGTCAGCCTACTTCGCCCGTACATCCCAACCACCAGCTAACTGCCTCGCCACCGCCCGCCACCCATGACTCGCCCTGCATCGGAGCCGATCATCGAGCCCGAGAAGATCCTGAGCCATCAAATTCGACATCCCACAGGCATCCGGAGGATCGAGCTCCTCGTTCGCTTGAAGGACAGCACGCCAACTGAAGATAGCTGGGTGCCCCTGGCCAACATCGAAAACCACCCTGCCCTGCAAGTGTACCTGAGGAGCCGGGGTTTCCGCAATATACATGCACTCGCGTAGCGGAGGGGGCTTCTTGAGGGGGGGGTAGTGTAAGGAATTTTCTCGCCATTCCTTACCGCGACGATCAACATCGCGCACAGCAGCAGCCGGTGTTCGCCCGTTACTGCTAACGGGGCTTCGCCAACTTCGCGCGCACTGTTTTACCAAACCTTGCACCGCTGGGCCGGCCGAGTCGGCCTACGCTTCGGGACTAGCCCAAACATCGATGCCAGCATATCACTAGCTAGCTCGCATGCACCACGTTACCGTTTACATGTTCGCACATAAGTATTCGCCCAATGCTTTCGCTCATGCTTTGTACTCGTTTGACACTTAGTGCAATCCTCGCTTTCGTTCCATTGCACCCGTAACATGTACTCATAACAGCTGCCACCAATTTCAACATTCACTCAAACGCGTCATGTCTTTGGTGATATTCCCTCCCATTCCCGCCAGTGCCAGTACGCAGAACCCACGCTTCAGTTGCCATGCCATGTTCCCTGGGGCAGGCAATTCACCGCCCCACCTCAGTGCAATCGAACTGACAATAGCCAGAGTGAGCATCGCGACCGTGTATTCAACGCATCCAATCCACAGGCCGTTCGATCGGGTCAGGCCAGCAGGTTGAACTGCCAGTAAGGCTACAAGCATGTCATGTAAGTTTAATATGCGGTGGGGTGCGATGTTGTGGATGTCATTTACAGTTCTCTGCGTTTGGATAGGTTTTTGAGGATTGCTGATCCCATGTGCCTCAGTTCTACTCCGAACCACCAACTCATGCTCCAAGCTCCTTCAAACTGGCCTCGCCACCTTCCCATCCTTCAAAGTATAGTCCATTGCCTCAGTGTCATCGCATCTCTGACCGAACAGATTCTGTCCACTGGGTTTCCTCCGCAGCTCAGTCATCCACTCGTTTCAAATCCTTGATCTTGAACCGCTTGATGTCCTTGAGGTGAGATCCATCATTCAACAGTACAGAAGCCTTATCACGGCTAGCAAGTGTTACAATGGAACGACCGTCACCCGTTCGCGCGGATCGCGATCGCGACCGTGAGTGCGAAGAGCTTTCCGCGGAATGCGCTTCCGCCACGGCCCTCCTGGACGACGGCACGCTCTCCCTCGTTCTCTCCTTCCTCCCCTCGCGCTTCGCCATCTCCTCGGCCGCCTTCGTCTGCCGCCGCTGGTGCCGCGTCGCGCTGCGCGTGTGTGTGCGATCGCTCCGACCGTCGCCCTTCCTGCTCGAGAGCTTAGCTCCGGGATCTGAGAGCATCCTAGGCAGCTTCGACTCCGAAGCGCAGATGCTTGAGTTGGCGACGCGTTCGCCGCCACGCTTCGATCTCTGGAAATTCGCCCCGGCGCGAGAAGCTTAATCGCCGCTGACAACGATAAGCTGACGGCCAACGGCATTGTGCGAATCCTTGAAACCGCCTCGAAGCTCGAAACCCTATCTCTGGTCGGTTGCGTCGAGCAGAACTGTCCGACATTTGACTCGCTACCCATGAGAAGTTCACAGTTCGCGACGGTGGTGTTACCAGCCCTGCCACGTCAGCTCAAGCGCCTGGATCTCCGCTCGGACCACTTTCTCTGCCCTGCCGCGTGCGTGGACCTGCGGGGGTTCTGGTTAAGCCCGTGTGAAAATCACGAGATCACATACCCGAGTCATGATCGCGTGTGGGGCCACGCGGACGGCATTCAGCTTGCCGGCTCCTCCACCTTCCCACCTCCGCCACCCCCACCCCCTCCGCGTGCCCGTACGACGGCCCCGCCTCCTCCCCCTCCGCCTCCCCCACCTCCTTCCGTTCCTCCTCCTACTGCTTCTGTCCCTCCTCGCTCTGCCTCTTCCCTCCCGCCTCCCCCCCCTCCGCCTCCCCCACCTCCTTCCGTTCCTCCTCCTACTGATTCTGTCCCCCCTCGCTCTACCTCTTCCCTCCTGCCTCCCCCCCTTCCGCCTCCCCCACCTCCTTCCCCATCTCATCCCCCGCCGCCTCCGCCTCCGTTCCCCCCACCGCCTCCTCCCCTCCCGCCCCCCCCCATCCGAAACCGTCCGCCGCAGCGCTCCTTCCTTTCCGACCTCTACCTGAACACCATCGCAGCCTCGCTCCCTAATCTCCGCGCCTTGAACCTCGACACGCCAGCGGACATCACGGCCGCGTGCGTCGAGCACGTGGCCAGCACACTCCCGCGTCTGACGGCGCTCTCGCTCTGGTCCGACGCCATCACGTGGGAGTCGGTGGCGCTGCTCCTCGCGCTCCTCCCGTCGCTGCGCCGCCTCTCCCTCGTGTCCGCCGCCTTGGTTCCGCGCGCCTTGCCCCAGCCAGGGCGCACAGCGGCGGGTGCAGCAACAGCGCGGGGCAGCGCATGCATCAGCTGGGCGAGAAGTAGTGCGGTCGGATGCTCTATCTCTCTTCTCCTCGCTTTGCCTTGCCTCCCCCAGTGAAGGCGACCCCTTCTGGCGCCCATCAGGGTCGTCCCTGGCGCCGTGCCTCTCCTCCATCCGCCTGTGCCTCTCCCCCCATCGCTCCGTCGCCTGGGATCAGCCTCCCGCCTCCTCCCTGCTGTTCGCCCTCGCTGCTCGCTGCTCCGTCACTGGAACAGAGAAGGGAACCAGCAGCAGCAACAGTGGTGGTAGCGGCGGCAGCGGCAGCGGCAGCGGCAGCGGCAGCAGCGGCGGCAGCGGCGATGGCACCAGCCTCTCTGTCCCACGTCCATCCTCCCCTTCTCTGCGCTCCGTCCACGCCCACAATTCCCCCGCATCCACGTGGCAGGCTGTGAGCCACCTGTTCCACCACCTCACCACTATGGATTTGTCCCGAACTGACGTGCTGCGCCCCCCACCCCCTCCCTACGGCGAGCCGGAGAGGAGCGAGGAGGCGCTGTGCCGGGCCATTCGGGGCCTGCCTCTCTTGGAACGCCTCGCCCTCCCCTTGGCGTCAGACGCTGTTCTGCTGGAGATCTCGCAGTTCTGCCCGAAGCTCACTGCCTTGCACGCCCAGCCGCTAGCTCGCTTCATCCCTGTCGCCTCTGCTGAGGGAAGTGGTACCAACGACTTTCTGTACTACACCTCCTCGTATGCCAGGGCCTCCGTGCGTGTTACCCTTCCTCCTGCCCAGCCGCGAGTGACCGATGTTGGGGTGGTGGCTATTGCGAACGGATGCACGCGATTAGTGCAGCTGAGTCTGGGCGGCTGTGTGAACGTGAGACCCGCGGGGTGGCGCCAGCTGGCGAGGAGATGTAGGCGGCTGGAGGTGCTGAGGCTGGCGCGCACACGGGTGGACGATGCGGCTGTTGTGGCGGCGCTTTTCGGCGACAGCTGGCACGGCGGCGTGGGAGTGGCTATGAACGCTGCGGTTGGCAGTGCTGCTGCCACCGCGGCTGGGGCTGCCCCTGATATCTCACCTAGTTCTGACGCCACTGCTGGTGCTGGCAGTGCTGCCGGTGCGCCACTGCAGCTGCAGCTGCCACAGCTCCTTCTGCTGGACCTCTTTGGATGCCCGTGGGTGACTTCTGCCCTCCTGCTCGCTCTCTCAGCAGCAGCCAGGGAGCTTGTGGGCAACGATGAGAAGAACAGAGATGATGTGGGGCATGAGAAAGGAAGGAAGGAGGTGCGAGGATACTGTGGGTTGCAGGATTTCAGGCTGAGACGCCTGCTGGTGTCTCCTGAAGTGATTACTGGAGATGGGTGGAGGGGGAGCAAGGAAGGTGGAAACAAGGATGTGCTGGGGGGTGGAGATGGTGGAGGAGTGGGTTCTGGGTATGTGGATTTGAGGCTTGTCGCAAAGGAGGTAGGGATGCTGTTGCCCAAGTTGGTGGTTACTGCGAAAAGGACTGCGGAGCATGTTTTGCCATGGGATGGCTTTTTTGGAGAGCCAAGGCTTGAGCTGGATGGTGACGATGATGAGAGTCAGTGATTGCTTACTTATGCACATAGTAATTATGCATTGTGAATTGGGAGAACACCTTCTTCTACCTTACCACCCCGGATAGTGGTGCACCTGCAAGTATAACAAAACGTGTTTTTTCATAGGCCGCCACGTGCTGCCCCTTCCCCCCCCCAACCCTTTTCCTCCCTTCCCGCGCCCTGTTCTGCCGCGCGCACGTCAGCTGCAGTTGCACACCCATAGGCGTTTCTCACGGCGGCTGGCAGCCGCAGTCACCTCTCCGAGCGAGTCACCTATTTTTTTTTTTTGGTTGGCTTATACGACTCCGTCGTAACCCCGGGACAGGACTAGGCCTGACCAAGGTAGCCCCGAAGAGAACCGCGCCCCAGGGGAGTGAGTCACCTAGTTGTTTGTCAAGAACAGAATGATGTTAGACTAAGGTTGGTTGACAGTAGGGTGGGCAGCACTAACAGCGTCAGACTCAGGGTCGGGAACGTCAGGAAGAGAGGAAGCAGGAGGAGACGGCAGAGGGACACGCTGTGGAACAGAGGAAGGACGAAGTGCCATGGTGTGCGTGCCAGGCACAGGAGGAGGACGTGGACGCGGAACACGACGGGCAGTGCGACCAGCGCGAGCAGTGCTACGAGCGCGAACAGGAGAGGCAGGACGAGACTTAGGTGCACGACGCTCAGTAAGCGAGTCAGGCTGCGCAGTGTAAGGTGCTGGAGCAGGCAGCGGAGAGCCAAGCTGTAACGGTAGACAAGTAGAAGACGGGAGTGTAAGAACCTGACGAAGCACGGAGTCAGGCGGCGGGAGAGACGACGGCGACGGCGGAGCGAAGAACAGTCGCGGCTGTGCAGTGCCACCAGTACCTGTAGCTCCAGCACCTCCAGCACCTCCAGCAGCTCCAGAATTGCCAGCGCCAGCACCTCCCGTACCAGCGCCACCAGCAGCAACACCCCCAGAACCGAAACCTCCAGTCCCAGCGTCACCAGCAGCTCCATAACCTCCAGCGCTAGCACCTCCTGTACCAGCGCCACCAGCAGCAGCACCCCCAGAACCGACACCTCCAGTCCCAGGGTCTCCAGCCTCAGTGTCTCCAGCAGCAGCACCCCCAGACCCAGCACCTCCAGCCCCAGCAGCTCCAGTACCTCCAGTACGAGCACCTCCGGGACTAGCGACGCCAGCACCTCCAGCAGACAAAGAACCTGCACCACTCTCAGGTCCAGTGATGTCAGCAGAAGCCCCACCAGTGGCAGAGCCCCGAGCTCCAGCAGCGCGACCCTGACGGCTAACGTACCACTCGTGGAGCTGCTGTGGGGAGAGAGGCTCACGCCGACGAGTGTGACTACGTAGGCGGCCACTCCAAGGAGACCGCTCACCAGCAGTCGCAGTACCCTCAGGCGCAGTATCCTCAGTCTCAGCACTCCCAGACCCAGTGCCCCCAGGCTCCTCACGCGCAGGCTCAGCACCCCCAGGCTCCGCACCCCCAGGCTCGGCACCCCCAGGCTCCGCACCCTCAGGCTTAACACCCCGAGCAGGACCACCCCCAGTAGGACCTGAGTCACCAGTGACCTCAACAGGCTCAGTCAAGGGAGGGTCAACCTGAGACACACCTGAAGGAGCAGGACCTGGAGGGGGAAGTGGGACTACCTGGGGAGGACCTAGAGCGAGAAAGAGCGGCGCGGGGGGGGGGAGAGGGGAAACGCGGTAGGGAAAGAGGCGGTAAAAGGGGACCGACTCGTCGAAGGTGACGTCCTGAGACGCAAAGACACGGCGCGAGGCGGGGTCGTAGAACTGCCAGCCAGGCGCGTCAGGGGGAAAGCCAAGGAAGACACAGGGAATGGCGCGGGAGGAGAGCTTGTCCGCAGTGAGATCGCGAACAAAGGCACGAGCACCCCAGACCCAGAAACGCGACGCATCGCCAACCTCCCCCGTCCAACGTAGTGTGGGCGAGGTCTCCGGCAAGGAGACACGGAGCCAGAGGTTGAGCTGATGCGCGGCGTACCGGACCGCAAACGGCCACAGGAAATGGGGGGCAGCCGCATGGATCATGGAGGTACGAGCGACCTCCATGACTAAGCCAATGCGGCACTCAGCAACCCCATTCTGCTGCGGAGAGGCCAGAAGCGTGAACGACTGGCGGATGCCGTGCTCCTCACAGAAGGCTCGCAAGAGGTCGGAGGTGAACTCACCACCTCTGTCAGAGTGCAAACGCAGGACAGGAAAGTCCGACTCGAACCGCTCGCGGAGCTGGAGACGAACAGCGCGGATCCAAGGGATCAAAACAGCAGGGACGTCCCCCTTGCTCTGCAAGGGGAAGACCGTGGTGTAACGCGTGTAGTCGTCGACGACCAGCAGGAAGTACCGCTCGCGGCCCTGCCCCTGGACGCGGGCTGGGCCCCACACGTCCAGGTGGAGAGTCTGCAGTGGAGCCTCTGTGGGAGGGAACGAGGAGGAGTGAGGAGCGGCGCGCTGCCGCCCCTCGACGCAAGGAATGCAGGGCGGCACAGGCGAGGGAGGGAGGGCGGGCAGAGACCTGGGAAGGCCAGAGACCAGAAGGCGAGAGTGCATGCCACGAAGGCGTGGCAGGGAGGGGTGACCAAGGCGGTGGTGCCAAAGGAGAGTCTGGTGCGACAGGCGGAGACATTCACACTGGGTAGCTACCTGAGCGGACGCGTACAGCTGAGGAGACAAAGGGGTGTAGCGCGACACAGTGGTGAGGGTGTGCAGGCGCACGTGTGAACGTAGCCAGGTGGCGGCCAGTCCGAGAGCACGTGCAGATCGCCACACGCTGTCCTCCAGGAGTAAAGGTGTCAACCCAATGATCCTGAAGGACGGCGTTGCTCACCAGGTTCGTAGAGAACGAGGGGAGGTGGAGACCAGACAGCTCACCGGACAAGACCGTCGGACACGGAAGCACAGTAGTGGACCGTGCAAGCACTGGGCCCCCAGAGGGGTCAGCCAGTGAGACAGGGACAGGTGCAGGGAGGGGAGTGACTGTGGTGCTGTCGCGAAAGAAACAGCGGGAAGCACCAGAGTCAAGTGTAAAGGTGTGCAAGGCCTCAGCAGGCGCAGTACCAGAGAGAGCAGACTCACTAGCACCTAGAGCAGCAGCCGCTATACCAGGATCAGGGGGCACACACAGATAACAGCCACCCTCAGTAGTACTAGTCAGAGCATACATGGCAGTAAGGATAGTGTCATAGTCTAGAGCAAAGATATCCACCTTGTTGCGCAGCAGCTCTAGCCAGGGGGGGAGCTCAGCCTCGTCGCCAAACACTGCACGCCAGCCGTCACTCAGACGGGCGAAGCAGCGAGCCTATGTGTGAGAGAGCGTCCCGCACGTCTGACCAGCCCAATCACCTGTGCGAATGACGTACGGGCAGCGGGCAGTACTCCTACACCCCCCACTCTGAGCGTACCACTCACAAAGCTGCTGGCGCGTAAGGGTCTCGCTCGGACGCCGCTGCAGCTGCATCTGGCCACCGCCAGGAACTCCGCACTGACCAGCTCCACCGCGACTGCCACGACGGCCGCCGCCAGCACACCACCTGGCGTACCACTCACGAAGCTGCTGGGGCGTAAGGGTCTCACGCGGATGCCGCTGCAGCTGCATCTGGCCACCGCCAGACACTCCCCACCGAACAGCTCCACAGCGACTGCTACTACGGCCGCCACCACTCCCACTGCTGCCACCACCGCCGTCACCACTCCCACCGCTACTACGAAGGGAAGTCATAGCGGGTAAGCGAGGAGGCGCACGAGCAGCAGCAACAGCAGTAAGAGCAGTAGAGCGGCCCGGTGAGGCTAGGCTGCAGCACCTTTAGCACTCCTAGCAGCACCTCCACGTGCAGCAGTAGTAGCACGAGCAGGAGGGCGGATCGGGTCGGGTAGGGCGGCTCGGCTCGGCCTGGGCTGCGCGGGTAGCAGGGCGCGCGCTGTGTAGGGCAGCAGGGCGCGACGCGCGTGCTGCAGCAGGGCGCGACGCGCAGGGCAGCAGGGCGCGACGCGCGGGGCAGTAGCGCGCGACGCGCGGGCTGCCGTAGGGCGCGACGCGCGGGCTGCCGTAGGGCGCAACGCGTGGGGCAGCGCGCGCGATGCGCGGGCTGCCGCAGGGCGCGACGCGCGGGGCAGCTGCGCACGACGCCTGGGCTGCCGTAGGGTGCGACGCGCAGGGCAGCAGCGCGGGCGTAGGGCAGGGCGCTGGCGCAGGGCAGGGCGCTGGCGCAGGGCGCTGGCGCAGGGCATGGCGCTGGCGCAGGGCAGGGCGCCGGCGCAGGGCAGGGCGCCGGCGCAGGGCAGGGCGCTGGCGCAGGGCAGGGCGCTGGCGCAGGGCAGGGCGCTGGCGCAGGGCAGAGCCCTGGCGCAGGGCAGGGCGCCGGCGCAGGGCAGGGCGTTGGGGCAGGGCAGGGCGCTGGCGCAGGGCAGGGCAGGGCGTGCGCGGGGCAGCGCAACGCGGGGCAGGGCAGGGCGTGCGTGGGGCAACGCGACGCGGGGCAGCAGCAGGCAGCGCGAAGGCTGCAGGACGGCGCGTGCAGCGCAGCACGTCACGGAGGCTAGGCAGGGCGCGCGCGGGCGGCGCAACGCAGGCAAGGCAGGGCGCGCGTGGGCGGCGCAGCGCAGGCAAGACGTGGGGCAGCTCAGTAACCGCAACGGTAGGTGGGCCCGAAAAAAAAAAAAACGGTCCTACGGACCTACTGCTCTGAAACCATGTCAGAAACTACAGGCAGGAATGGTGTGACTAAGGGGAGAATGTGGTACAAGTATGAAACCCTAAAGGGGTTGTACCCCTTAGTGGCTACCCCACTGTAGCCTACACAATCTACAAAGCATATAGAGTTTAACAACTTTCCCAAAAACACAGGGGGGCGGAAAATGCGCATGCCACCAACAGTGCCAACTATAGTGGCCCTGCCACCACCTAGGGATACGGGGGTGCCATGCAACAACCAAACAGTACGGTCACAAGACCAGTCTCAAAGAAGCAAAGCTCAGGGTGGATCACAACGTCACCGCACACTCTGAGCACAAGCAAAAGAGCCACAAGGCTAGTCCAAGAGTTCACAGAGGTATATGCAAAGCGTACAAACAAAGCAAGCAGAGAACACAAGACTACGCAAGACGAGAACCTGTGTCAACGAGACCTAACTGCACACAACACCTTTGGCGGTCACAAGGCGGAAGAGCCTTGGTGAAGATGTCTGCAGTGTTGGCCTCGGACTCCACAAACTCGAAGCGAGCCTGCCCACGTCTCTGCAACTCTCGCAGAAGAAAGTACCTGACGTTAATGTGCTTCACTCTGCTCTCCAGTCGCGGCTCACGACAGAGGAGAATCGACGCCTTGTTGTCAGTGAACAAGGTCGGTGCAGAGCTCGGCCGCTCACCAAGGTCGGTGAGCAAGAACGTCAACCAACGCAGCTCCTGTGCAGCCATGGCTCCAGCGTAGATCTCAGCCTCAGCGGTAGAGGTCGAGACCAAGGAGGAACGCGTGGACCTCCATGAAACAGCTCCAGAGCCTAGGCTGAAACAGTGCCCCAGAGTAGACCTGTGAGTCTCGGCGTCGTCAGCGTAAGAAGAGTCACAGTGACCAGTAAGTACAATAGTAAGTACCTCTAAGAACCAACCCCACGCCTGATGTCGTCACTAGGTACTTCGCCACCCTCACAGCTGCTGTCCAGTGAACAGGACGGTGTCTCCCTGGTGCAACAAAGCGAGCAAGGATGCTGAGAGGGAAGGCGAGGTCCGGGCGAGTACAAGTCATCAGGTACATGAGGCAGCCCACAAGCTCTGCGTAAGGACCACTAGGCTCAAACGACTCGTCAGGAAAGGGACTAGTGAGTCTGTGGTCAACAGCAAGAGGTGTGCGCTGTACTGTGGAGTGCTGAAGCTCGAACCGCTGAAGGACCTGCTGCACCATGTGTGATTGTGAGAGTGTAATGGTGCGAGCGGCTCTGTCCCTGGTGATCTGCAGGCCAAGGTAGTGGCGCAGCTCACCAAGGTCAGTGCACGTGTGTCTCTTCTGCAGTTCGGACTTCACGTCAGCCAAAGCAACCCTGTCAGCAGTGGCGAAAACCAGGTCGTCGACGTAGACCAGTACAAAGAACGGTGTGGAGCCACGACGAGCGAACATCGACGGGTCAGCAGAAGACGGCTGGAAACCGAGGTCAGACAAGGAAGAGCGGAGGGTGTCGACCCACTCACAAGGCGCCTGACGGAGACCGTAGACCGGTCGCCTCAGCCTCCACTGGGTCCCAGGAGGGAAAGTGCCAGTGAAGGCAGAGGGACGACGCAACCAGACCTCCTCATGTAGGCTACCCTGAAGGAAGGCAGTGGAGAAGTCAAGAGAGTGTAACTCGTAGTCTCTCTATGCTGCTACGTGCAGTAACACCCGAAGAGTGGTCATCTTTGGGGTAGGCGCGAAGGTCTGAAAGAAGTCAACTCCCTCGCGCTGACTGAAACCTCTAGCCACGTAGCGCGCCTTGAAGACCGGAGGAGATCCCGGTGGCCGCTTCACCCTGAAGATCCACATGCCATCGACTACGTTCGCCCCAGGAGGGGGAACCTCGTCGACGTAGGTGCCTGTGGATCTGTAGGAGGCCATCTCTGCGTCCATGGCAGCTCTCCACTAAGAGGCCCAAGGCCCTGACACTGCCTCAGCGTAAGTGCGAGGAGTCGGTATGTCAAGGGCGTCGGGGTCTCCCTCAGGGGCGAGCAGCATGGCATAGAGATGAGGGGAAGCGGCAGCTAGGAACTCTAGCTCAAAAGTGCCTATCCTTTAGGGCGTCACAGCCAAGGGCAGACACACCCCCGACAGCCAGTGGACTGGTAGGAGGAGCAACCACAAGACTGGTGGCGTAGTGAAGGCGGCGATTAGAGGCAAACTCAGTGACTGCGGCAGTAAGAGCGGAGACAGAGGACAGAGAAGCACGACGGTCGGTAACAAGAGAGGCGAGAACACGAGAGAGAATAGGACGGTACGTGCGGTAGTAGTCGGTGATAGGAGTAGAGAAGGAAGCAGTGAGGGCCGACTCAAGAGGAGAAGGAAGGACAGAAGGAGACGAACGAGGCGGACTAGAACGAAACAGGGTAGTACAAAGGTCAGTGACGGGAACAGGGGACGAGGGACGAGCACGAGGAGAGCGAGAAGCCCAAGTGTGAGAAAGAGGAGGGGACAACGGAGGCTAAGAATGAGGGAAGCTAGGGAGGGGTCAGGAGGAGGAAGCGGAGGACCAGAGATGGGAGGAGAGGGGGAGGAGGGGGGAGAGGGAGAGGGGAGACCGAGGGTCCGAAGACCAGAGACAGGAGGAGGAGGCGGCGGCTGCTGCTGCTCCTGCTGCGGCTGCGACCGCTGCTGCACCTCTAGCTGCTGCTGCTGCGGCTGCTCCAGGACAGGGGCAGGGCAGGGGCAGGGGCAGCCCCAGGACTACCCTCCAAGGCACCAGCCGCACCACCCCCAGAGCTAGCATCTCCAGAAGTAATAGGGTCAGTCCCAGGCTCTCCAGGTCCAGCAGAGGGTGCACCCCCAGTCGTAGCACCCCCAGGGACAACTCGACGAACACAAGCTCCCCGAAGACTAGAGTCTCCTGCAGGCACGGGCTCAGCTCCAACCCTAGCACCCCCAGAACCAGGAACTCGCACAGGTACGCTCTCATCTCCAACTCCAACTCCTCTAGAGCTAGCACCTCCAGGGTCCTCATCACGAACACCAGCTCCAGCAGGGTGTGCACTAGGCTGTGAGGAGGACTGCATGGAAGGAGGCTGTACCTGAGGGGCTACCGAGGGGGGAGGGGTAGCGCGAGCGATGGGACGGGACGGGACGGGCGTGACGCGACGCAAGCACGCTGACAACAGATTTGGGGGGGGGGGGGGGGGACGCGGGCGTTGGGACGAGACGGACAGGCGCGACAGGCGCAAGAGAATGGAACAGGCGCAACGGGCTCTAGTGTATAGGACGGGCTCGACGGTAGGGCGCTACGGGTGGTAGATGTCGTGATAGTAGGTATACTGAGGAGCCATAGCTAGGGTTGACCTAGCTAGGCAAGAGAGAATGAAGGCAAAAAGAGGGAAAGAACTAGCAAGAATGGGGATACAAATAGCAAACCCTAGAAGGGTTGTACTCGCTACAGAGCACCCCACTACAGGCTAGAGCATAATATTCTGACACACCCCCATAGCCAAAGTGGGGTGTAATCAGCAGAGGAAACAAAGCAGTACAAGCTCAGGGTGGATCACGATGTCACCACACATTCTGAGCACAAGCAAGAAGCAATAGTTTAAGGTGCACAATTATGAGCAAAGCTAGAGGCAGTCACAAAAGGGGCAAGTGAGGAGGAGGAGGCGAGACTGTAGGTGGAGAGGAGATAAGAGGCGTCGGCTGAAGCTGCAGACACACGGGCAACAGGAGTCAAACTGGCTCAGTGGCTACCGGAACAAGCGCCCCGGACTACAGGAGTAACTGGCTCCGCGGCTAAGAAGAGCGGCAGACGAGCAACGGACCCACGGGCGACTGGCGCAGCTGGCTACGACTGGGCTACCGGAACAAGCGCCCCGGACTACAGGTGCTGCTGACGACAAGACGGCAGCCTCCGCTCAACCTCCCCCGACTGTCCCACCCCCCTCTCACACACCCCCTGCTGGAACCCTAGCTCCACTCCGACGGTACCCCCCTTAGACCCCAAACCCTAGGCTCCCACACACCACCCCCCTCAGCGGCAGCTGTAGCAGAGGGAGACGAGGGAGGAGGAGGAGCAGGGAACGGCACACTGAAGCTGCACCCCCATACCCCCCACCCCAAACCCTAATCCAGGAGAACGGGCAGAAGGAGGGGTGGGGCGCCTTCAGAAGCACGGGGGACAGCGGGGAGGACAGGGGAAGCGAAGAACGGGCCGCCCACGGGCCTGGCACCGCCTCCCGAACCGCGCGCAGGCGGTCCGAGCCGCGCGCGGGCCTGGCGCAGCCCGTACGGGCCGCGCGCGTGCCTGGCGCAGCCCGTACGGGCCGCGCGCGGGCCTGGCGCAGCCCGTACGGGCCGCGCGCGGGCCTGGCGCAGCCCGTACGGGCCGCGCGCGGGCCTGGCGCAGCCCGTACGGGCCGCGCGCAGGCCTGGCGCAGCCCGTACGGGCCGCGTGCCGGGTGTACGGGCCGCGTGCAGGCCACGACGGGCGACGGGGGGCGACGCGCGGGTCCCCGTCGCCCGTCGCAGCGCCTCCCGGGGGCGACGTGCCGAGTGACGGGGCAGGAACCCGTCGCGCGCCTCGGGGCACACGGCGGGCAGAGAACCGCCGCGCGCCTCGGGGCGCACGGCGGGCAGAAAACCGCCGCGCGCCTCGGGGCGCACGGCGGGCTGAAAACCCTAGTTTCGACGCCGCGCACCACGGGGCGCGCGGCGGACAGGGAGTAGCAGTAGCAGCGGAAGCAGTGAAGTGGGCCCACAGGCCAGGAACGTTAAGCTCTAATACCATGTCGTGATAGTAGGTATACTGAGGAGCCATAGCTAGGGTTGACCTAGCTAGGCAAGAGAGAATGAAGGCAAAAAGAGGGAAAGAACTAGCAAGAATGGGGATACAAATAGCAAACCCTAGAAGGGTTGTACTCGCTACAGAGCACCCCACTACAGGCTAGAGCATAATATTCTGACAGTAGAAGGAACAGGATCCCACAGGATCCTAACCTAGGTGATACCATGTCAAGAACTGAATGATGTTTGACGAAGGTTAGTTGGGGTACATAAACCTAACCCTAACTGCTGTACCCCACATGACATGCCTCACTGTAGGCTACAAAATTTGACATTGTTCCTCGTGTTCCTAGGCTTCGCATTCCGTTCGCCACCCTCTTCACCGGTTTCTAGACTAGCCCTCAAGCCACGTTCCCGTGTCCGATTGTTTCTAGCTCCTGCCGCTCTCACGCTCCTCTAGCTTATGCCATGGCGTCCGTTAGGGTTTTGCAGCAGCAGGACCAGCCGCAGCGGCAGCAACAGCATCACTCCCGGCGGTGGGGACCTGATTGTCTAGCTATGGTACAACCAGCTGGGCGTCTCGCTACGGTGGTCGCTACGTCGGCCCTTGCCAGTACCGGCTCCAGACTAGCCCTGGTACTGGCACTACCTGCATACGCTCTGACCACTCCTCGTCTCGCTGCTACCGCCGCCTCGACGACCTCTACCGTGAGAGTTTTGGGCCTTACTCGCCTCTTCCACATTGGCCTACTCTGACTCGCCGTGGTTGCGATATCTATTCTATGCATATGTATAAAGCTTATAATGTCATGTATGCTGATAACTTCAGTCCTGTCGGGTCTGTTGATTTGCATATGCCTAGCTTAGGACCTCAGTCGGGTTCTTGTGTAGGTGCTTGTGGAGTTAGTAGCCCAGGTGTACTTGCGGCTGACGCATTGCTCTCCTTCACACTAGACTCTGGCGCGTCCCAGTGCTTCTTCTGCAGCCACACCATTGCCACACCTCTTTCTGCTCTAGTCTCAGTTGCCCAGGCTCGTGGGATCACCGTCACTTTTCCTGCGCACGAGAAAATTGCGATCTGTACGGACGCTTCCACCAGGGCAGTTCTTGCCACGTTCATCAGGGAGCCCCACTTGGGTCTGTTTGTTGTGCAGACTGCGCGTTCCCAGGTAGCTGCGTCTGGTCAGATAGCTGCGTCCGGACAGGTCGCTGCATCTGGTCAGGTCGCTGTGTCGTGCTCATGTCGGTCACTTTCCCACCCGACAGTCTTGTGGCACCACCGTCTTGGTCACCCGTCCATCTGACGCCTCCATAGCATGTCCAGTCAGGGTCTTGTCTCCTGTCTCCCACGCGTCTTTGCGTCGCTCCCTCCTTCGCCCATGCTGCCGTGCACTCCCTGCGTCGAGGGTCGGTTGTGCGCCACCCCTCACTCGTCCTCCCTTCGTCTAGCCACCGAGCCCTTCTAGACTCTCCACTTGGACGTCTAGGGCCCCGCCCCTCGCCATGGGCCCGAGAGGGAGAGCTTCGTTCTAGTGATCGTTGATGACTACTCTCCCTACACCACCGTGTCCCCCATAGCGAGGAAGTCCGATGTGACTTACCATATTCTCCCGGACAAAACACCCGCCGAAATTGTACACCCTTCTGGTAGCTTGTGCGGGGTGGGTGCTATGGGCGACCTCGTTTCTACTATACCCTTCTTTTTGGGTGATTTTTTATAACGCCCCCTTTTCTTACACATTGCTTACTATAGTTGTTAACGAGTAGGTGCAAGTACGGGAGGATATCGCGAGAATCTCTCCCTCGATGAAATTTTGCGGTTCTTTCGCTTCAAATCTGCCGAGATTTCCCCCCTCCCACTATTTCGCTGTCACCACGTGCTGGTGAATCTTCTGCTGCAAGTGGCTAGAGAGGTGCCACATGACATTTTCGAGGGGGTGATGACGTTCGCGTCGAAACTCACATTCGCGCCTCAACATGTGATGTTAAAATGACCATGGAAACATTCAAGTTGTCTAATTAAAAAAAAAAAATAACTTATACTAAATTATATTATATACATCCACCCGGGTATTATGTAGCTTCTTCCTATGAGGAGACCCCCCCCTCCCCCCCCCCCCCCAAAATTTCCCTGTATTTTTAGCTATACCCTAAGGTGTTATGTCCGGGAGAATACGGTACGCTGATCAGGTGGATGCTGGCCACTGCGACCACTCTGTCAGAATCCCAGCCAGTAACCACTGGGATAAAATGGCTTGTTTGTGTAGCGGGTGAGTGCGCCCATAACCCCCAAGGCCAATGTGCCTGTAACCCTTCCCTAGGATCAATCGGGGATCTCCAGTGGACCTTTGACACCCCCCCGCACTGGGATGCCCGAGGTGCACACACTGGGATTCGAACTAGAGATCTTCGCTCCGATACCATGTCAGAATCCCAGCCACTAACCACTGGGATAAAATGGCTTGTTTGTGTAGCGGGTGAGTGCACCCATAACCCCCCAGGCCAACATACCTATAACCCTTCCCTAGGATTAATCGAGGATCTCCAGTGGACCTCTGACACACTCGTGGTCGTCGTTTCAGTTGTCTTCACTCCGACAGTGGGGGTGAGATTTGCTCCGGCATTCTTGCCGGATTCTACAGTGAGCTGGGCATCACCCAGTCCTGGATGCTTCCATAGTCCCCACAGCAGAATGGGCTTGCTGAGCACCGCATAGGTTTGGCCATGGAGATCGCCCGTGCCTTTATGATCCACGCCCGTGTCAGAATCCAGCCACTAGACCACTAGGATAAAAGGGCTTGTTTGTGTAGCAGGTCCGTGCACCCATGACCCCCCAGGCGAATGCGCTTGTAACCCCCCTAGGATCAATCGAGGATCTCAAAGTGCAGATCTACTGACACCTCCCCACATTGAGAGGCCCAGGACTGAGAACAGCGACAACGGCCTACATGTGCATACACTGGGATTCGAACCCAAGACCGCTCTGATACCATGTCAGAATCCCAACCACTAGACCAATGGGATAAAAGAGCTTGTTTGTGTAGCAGATTGATCCTAGGAGGTTACAGGTCCGTGCGCCCATAATCCTCCAGGCGAACGCACCTGTAACCTCCTAGGATCAATCGGGGATCTCATAGTGCAGATCTACTAACAGTCTGTGCGCCCCATTTTTTGTGGCCCTACGCGGTTCGCTACGCCGCCCACCAGCTGAACTTCTGGCCTCGTGTCTCGCGGCCAGGTGCTTCACCGACCAGCCTTTGGATCGGGTTTCCCTGGTGTTGTGTCGTAGTTTCGTATCTGGGGCTGCCTTGCGCTTGTCCGCGACACCTCTGCGGACAAGCTCTCGGCTCGTGCCCTCCCCTGTGTCTTCTTTGGTTTCCACATGGACTCCTCTGACTACACCTTTTACCACCCACCCTGTGAGGATCGAAGGAACAGGTTCATAATGAATTGATTGATTACTTGGGTACAACACGAGGCTATATATAGGCTGGACTAAAAGGCAGTAACCCGAGTGTTACTAGATTCCGCGGATCGCGAAGCATCTCGAATGGGTCCTTTCCGAATTCGATAGAAGGCAATTCGGTGGCAACCGAAAAGCACAAAATTCGGTGCACACTATCCTAGTTCGGTGCCTAAAACTACAATAAATATAGTAAAGCACCTAACCTAGGAAATCAAGCAAAAGCATGCAAGATAAAATAAAGCTAAGCTAGATAAATCATAAGGAAGTATAATCAAGCAAGTAAAGTACACATAAGTTGTCGTACTCTCACACGTCCCCCCCTCAAAGCTGGGTGGCGTGAGATACACCCTGCTTGACAAGATATGCCTTGAGAGCATGGCGTGTGTTGCCCATATCAGCTTCTGCAACCCAACTGTCCTCCGATGGGTCGTATCCCTTCCAGCATATCAGGAACTCGAGCGTGTTGTCGCGTCTGCGTCGAGGAGCGAGCACACGTTTTACCTCGTACTCTTGTTCATCCTATACAAGAACATGTGGTGGTGGCTGTAGTTGTCGTTCCGTGAACTTTTGGTTGGGATCCTTATAGGGTTTCAGCAGCTGAACATGGAAAGCATTGTGAAGCTTCCACGTGGTAGGTAAGCGCAAGCGGAATGTGGCTGGAGTCACCACGTGAAAGGGACCACAGAAGCGAGGCCGGAGCTTGGACGGTAGCTGGGACGGGTCCAAGTTGCGTATGTCGAGAAGCATCTGATCTCCGACTGCTACTGAGTGATCCCGTCGCTGACGATCGGCATACTGCTTCTGGGAAATCTGCATCGTGGTGAGACGTCGCTGAGTCTTCTCCCATAGCTGCTGCATGGTGGTGACGAAGTCGTGTGTGGCTTGGACGTGTGCCGGTGTGGTTGGCTGCTGTGGTGTAAGTGGTTCCCATCTGTAGCACAAGAAGAATGGAGATTTCCCTGTGGCCGCATAAGAAGCATTGTTGTAAGCGAACTCAAGCATAAGTAACTCTGATGTCATCTTTGCAAGCTATGCGTAGCAACTATTCAACCACCTGATTGAGTCGCTCAGTCTGTCCGTCATAGGGTGGTATGCTGAAGACATCGCAAGCTTTGTCCCCAACAAACCCATGAGTTCCCTCCAAAACTTACTAGTGAATTTTGGGTCTCTGTCTGAGATGAGTGTAGCGGGGATGCCATGGATGGTGATGCTGCAATCGAAGAAGAGGCGAGCAATTGCTTTAGCCGTGGCATTGGTCGGGATGAAGTGTCCCATTTTAGAGAACTTGTCGATCACCACGAGTATAGCATCATGCCCTCGTGAGGTCGAAGGAAGCCCAGTGATGAAGTCTAGGCTAACGACTTGCCATGGCTGCTCCGGTACGGGTAGAGGCTGAAGTAACCCTACTTTTTTTTCTGCTTACTACTCTTCATACGCTGGCACGTGTTGCATGAGGTGATGAATTGCTGCACGTCTGGTGCCATCCGGGGCCAGTAGTAATACGTAGCTATCCCTGCTAACGTCTTGTTACTCCCGAAATGTCCCGCGTATGCTACGTCGTGAAACTCCTCCAGTAAGATCTGTCGGAGCGGGGCATAGTTCGGAACACAAATCCTTTCTTGAACCCAAGTCTTTCTCCCACTGTAACAACTTCTGTTTCTGTGCTGTAGCGATCTCTCTGTCCACGGAATACCCTTGTTGGAATAGACCCTTGAGCAGAGGGTTCATCTCCGCCTGCAACGTCGCTGGTGCGTTGCAGAGTCCGAACGACATCACTAAGCATTTGTACGAGCCGTATCTGGTAAAGAATGTCGTCTTGTAGATTAAGTTGTCTACCATCTTGATCTGCCAGTAACCCGACTGTAGGTCCAGCTTCAGAAAATACTGTTGCACCACGCAGTTGGTCTAGAAGATCGTCTATGCGCGGTATGGGGTACTTCTTCTAAACGGTCTGTTTGTTCAGTGCCCGATAATCGATGCACATCCGTAAACTACCGTCCATCCGCCCATCACCAGTGCTAAGTAACTCGTGTTACTCTCGTTCACTGTCCATTTGAACCGTGCAAGTGCTGTTTTCGGTACATCCATTGTATCCGTCCAGCTTCGTAGCTCCACACGTTTCCCATTGTTGTAGATGCACGCCTTCCGGTTGACCCAATCGGTCTCAGGGTTGAAGCGCTTCAAATAATCACGCCCTAAAATGAAATCATATCCCTTGATATTCGTGATTGGCAACATCGGCTTCCATCTCAAGGCACATATCTGCAGCTGTAGTATTGACTCGCCGTGGGTGAGAAGCTTCGTACCGTCCACCATCGTTGCTGTAAGCCGGGTCTCCTACGAGGACTCCCCAATTTTCTCCAACATCCCGCGGTCGCACACCGATTGGGACGCACCACTATCCACCAGTGGCTTGAGGCGTCACCCGTTGCAGATCACCTCGAGGAATAGTGGCTGCTGTCGCTCCGAGTATGTATAGATGGTCTTACTTACATGATCATATTGTACATCAAATGCATCATCCCTCGTGCTGCTGGGAGAGAATATTAACCCCTCGCAACGCTCGACCCTTATCAACGCTCCAGAGTGGGGTCCCCATTTTGCTTGGTACCGGTAAAATTTCGGACGCTCCCTTAATAAAGGCTTCAAAACCACGAGAAGAAATATTCTTAGTTAACGTATCTTTATATGATAACTTTAACGAATTCTTGCTTGTTGGGTGTACGGTTGGAGTTTCTCGGTTGCTGTAGGGTCTTGTTTCGCAGAGTCTTTTTTTGTCACGACAATTTCCCCTAGTGCCGGCTGGTCGTGACGTTTAAACTCGCGCCATCATATTCTCCCTTTTTCACCCCCTTTGAAGTTGCCATGTTGTTCGTTTTCTGCTTCGGGAGGGCCGCACTATTCTTGCCCTTCAGCTCCGCACGTGCTTTCTTCATTTTCCAACACGCCAAGATACGATGTCCTGTAGCGCCGCAAAATTTGTACGTCTCAGTTTTTTTTTCTAGCCGCTGCTCCGCATTGCCCTTGTCGTTCTCCATCGGGTCGGCAGTCGTGGGTGGTGCCGATCGCTCCATGCCATTATTTGGCTGGTTGCGTCGTGTTCCGTAGTAGCTACTGTTCAACGTGTCGAACTGTTCGATCAGTGCTGCCCGAAACTGCGCCCACGTCCCTTCGCCTTGGACAATTTTGTTGTTAATCCACTCTAAAGCTGAGCCTCGTAACAGAGTTGCTGCGAGCCGTATGCGCATCGCGTCTTGGGTGGGGGTCGCGCGTCCAACGGCTTCGAAGTGAATTTCGAGTTCAACTACGAATCGACGAACGTCGCTCCCTTTCACTAAAGGATTGAACGCTTATGGTTGCTTCGGCTTCGCTGCTTCTTGTTGCCGTTGTCGCAGGTACAATTGTCGGTGTCGCTGCCGTTGCTGCTACTGCTACTGCGGCTACCGATTGGTTGACAAGGAGTTTTTCGAGTCGTAGGAGCGCCGCACGTGTCTGCTCCTGCTCGGCGCTTAGCTCCGCGATTTTTTCTATAAAATTATCACCATTTCCCTCCATTTGCGATTTATAGGAAAATGTGCGACGAAAATAAGTGAATTTTAGGCGCTGGTCGACTTACTATGAAGCAAATCGACTGTCGAATTAGCGAGCGTGGATTCTATACGTCGAGTTATTCTCCCTTAATTAATTTTGCGTCCGATGTTGGTCGTTGAGAAGGAAGTCGATCCGACGCTCAAATTCCAACTTTTCTGGTCGAAATTCTCAAGACCGTTGAGATTCAAATAGATCTGGCGGTCGAAATTCCAACCTTTTCGCCAATAAATGTGAGGGGGGTTAAAAAACTGGATCGAGGGGACTGATAAAATTGCGCGGAACTGGTTTACATACTTGAATCGGTGCTTTCGTCGTCGCCTTTGCGGTTTTTCAAAGGTCGGTTTTTAGCAGTCAAAAAACTTCGCGTGTAAACACGCTCAGATTCCTAAGTGTGGGGATCGAAGGAACTGGTTAAGAATGAATTGATTGATTTCCTGGGTACAATACGAGGTTTTAATATAGGCTCGATACAAAGACAGTAACCTGGGTGTTACTAAAAGGTTCTGTGGGTCGCGAAGCGTCCCGAACGGGTCCTTCCCGAATTCGGTAGAAAGCAATTCGGTGGCAACCGAAAAGCACAAAATTCGGTGCACACTATCCTAGTTCGGTGCCTATAACTATAATAAATATAGAAAGATAAAATCAAGGAATCAAGGAAAAGCATGCAAGATAAAAAAAACCTAAGCTAGATAAAGCATAAGAAAGTGTAATCAAGCAAGTAAAGCACGCATAAGCCGTCGTACTCTCACACACCCTTCCACCGGTTCCTCGACTCTCGCGACGTCCAATTTGACGAGTCTGTGTCTCACTACACCTGGTACCTCTGTCGAGGCCTCCTGGTTCCCTCTCCTCCCCTTTTCCTTGCTCCCACTTCTCCTCTTGCTCCCACTCCTCCGGTACACTCCTCCCCCCCCCCTGGTCCTGCTCCGTCAGGTGTGTCCCACGCTACCCTCTCCACACAGTAGCACGTCAAGTAGCGTTTCCTTCACCACAGTCGTCTTCACAGTCACCGCAGCGGACTTCGGCACTACCACGACAGGTTGCAGTAGACTCTGAAGGTGTTGGTGTTGGAGGCACGAGCGCTGGAGGTGCTATTTCTGAGGGTGCTGGAGTTGAGGATACAAGCACTGGAGGTGCTAGTTCTGGGGGTGCTGGAGCTAAGGGTACTCGCATAGGAGGTGCTAGTTTTGGGGGTGCTGGAGCTGAGGGTAATGGCACTGGAGGTGCTAGTTCTGGGGGTGCTGGAGTTGAGGATACTGACATTGGAGGTGCTAGTTCTGGGGTGCTGGAGCTGTCCGTGCTAGCGCTGGGGGTGCCAGTGCTGAGTCTGGGGGTGCTGAACTTGTCGGCACTGGCACTGGAGGTGCTGTTTCTGAGGGATCTGGAGCTAGAGGCGCTACTTCCGTGGTGCATACTCCCCCTCCCTACTGCTACCCGACCCATCTCTAGGAGCTTTGTCGGCTGGAGCGAGAGGAGCAGGAGAGGTTGGAGCAGAAGAGGCTGGAGCTAGAGCAGCAGCAGTGGGGGTTGCAGCTGCAGGAGCAGCAGCAGAAGGAGGAACAGTTGTAGCGGCGGCGGCTGCGGCGGCGGCGGCTGCGATGGCGGCGGCAGCAGCAGCCGCCACCCTTGCAGCCGTTGTCTCTACCTGTGAGTGGCCTTAGGACCCTTGGTCTTCCTTCTCCTCCCTAGACCACTCACTATCTCCTCCTGCTTATAGTCCCCCCCCCCCCCCCGGACTCGTCTTTGGTTGTTTTCTCTCCTCCTCGGTCACTGACGTCTCCTCCTATTGTTCCGCATGACTAGACAATTCGTTTTTCCACTGCACGTCTCTCGTCTCCTTTTAACGGCCTCCGCACTGTCTTACTTTGTTCAAGTCATCGTCGTTCTCAGCCTCAGTCTGTTCTCCTGTCACCCTTTGAGTCATCTCTCACAGCCTCCACCTCTACCCCTATCTCTGACTACTACCGTGCCACCCGTCCTGTTGTCACATGTATTCTTGCCTCTTTAGTCACGGACCCTCGTGCCTCTCCGTCGTCCATCTCGGCTCTTGCTGCCGCTGTCGCTGACTTTGCCGCCAACCGCCACCTTGACTACGCCACGCAAGTGGTGGGTGCCCGTCCTCGGTCCGTCGGAGGTGAGTCTGCCCTTGGCTATGACGTCCTAAAGGACAGGCAGTTTGAGCTGAAGTTCTTGGCAACCGCTTGTCCCCATCTGTGTGCCATGCTGCTAGCCTCTGAGGGAGACCCCGATGCTCTTGACATACCGACTCCTCGCACGTACCGTGAGGCAGTGTCAGGACAATGGGCCTCTTAGTGGATAGCGGCCATGGAGTAAGAGATGGCGTCTTGGAGATCAACAGGCACTTACGTCAACACAGCCTAGGGCGAACATAGTCGATGACATGTGCATCTTCAAGGTTAATTGGCCGCAGGGATCACCACCTGTCTTCAAGGCGCGCTATGTGGCTAGTGGCTTTAGTTAGCGCGAGGGAGTGGACTTCTTCCTAACTTTCGCCCCGACCTCGAAAATGGCTACTCTTCGGGTGTTACTCCACATTGTAGCACAGCGAGACTACGAGATGCACTCCCTCGACTTCTCCACTGCCTTTCTCTTGGGCAGTCTACACGAGGAGATCTGGCTGCGCCGTCCTCCTGGTTTCACTGACACCCACTTTCCCTCCTGGGCCCAGTGGAGTCTGAGGCGACCAGTTTACGGTATCCGTCAGGCGCCCCGTGAGTGGCACGACATGCTACGCACCACTTTTTTTGACCTTGGGTTCCGTCCTTCGTCCGCCGATTAGTCGTTGTATGTTCGAACCAGTTCCACTCCATTCTTTGTTCGTGTCTACGTCGACGACCCGTCTTTGTTACAGCAGACATGGTCGCTCTGGCTGAGGTGAAATCCGAGTTGCAAAAGAGACGCACGTGCACTGACCTAGGCGAGCTGCGCCATTACCTTGGCTTGCAGATCACCAGGGACAGAGCTGCTCGCACCATTACACTCTCACAGTCACACATGGTGCAGCAAGTCCTTCTGCGGTTCAAGTTTCAGTTCTCCACCAGCTTGCCCACTCCTCTTGCCGTCAACCATAGACCCACCAACCCTTTTCCGGATGAACCCTTTGAGTATAGTGGTCCCTACACAGAGCTTGTGAGCTGCCTCATGTACCTGATGACCTGTACTCGCCCGGACCTCGCCTTTCCCCTCAGCATCCTGTCTCGTTTTGTTGTGACTGGGGGACACCGCCTTGATCAGTAGACGGCTGCTGTGAGGGTGCTTTATCAGGCATGGGGCTTGTGCTTGGAGGGACACAGCCAGTTGTGTTGATCGGTCATTGCGACTCTTCTTACGCCGACGACGTTGAGACTCAGAGGTCTACGCAGGGTTACTGCTTCAGCTTGGGCGCTGGAGCTATATCGTAGAGGTCTACGCGGTCATCTTTTGTGGCACAGTCCAGCGTAGAGGCGGAGATCAACGCTGGTGCCATGGCTGTGCAGGAGCTTTGCTAGTTGATCTTCTTGCTCACCGACCTTGGTGAGCGGCCGAGCTCTGCACCGACCTTGTTTGCTGACTACAAATCTATGATCCTCCTAATGAGAGCCTCGACTGGAGAGCTAAGTGAAGCACATCGACGTAAGGTACTTTCTCCTGCGAGAGTTGCAGCGACGCGGCTAGGCACGTCTGGACTTCGTTGACCCAGTGGCCAACACTGCAGACATCTTCATTGTGAGAATACGATGGCTTATACTTGGTTTGCTTGCTTGTGAGGATCTAGGATCGAGCTCAGAAAAGAGAGTTTGAATTATCACCTGGGTACAACACGAGGCTATATATAGGCTCGACACAAGGGGCAGTAACCAGGTGTTACGCGAAGGTTCCGCGGGTCGCGAAGCGTCCCGAACAGACCCTTCCCGAATTCGGTAGAAGGCAATTCGGTGGCAACCGAATAGCCCAGAATTCGGTGTACGCAACCTAGCTTGGTGCTATAACTATAATAAAATATAGGAAAGCACCTAGCCTAGGAAATCAAGCAATTCATGCATGCATAAAATAAACCTAAGCTAGAAGTAGCATAATAAAGTAAAGGCAAGCATGCATAGCTGGCATAAGCCGTCGTACTCTCACACGTCCCCCCCTCAAAGCTGGGTGGCGTGAGATACACCCTGCTTGACAAGATAGTCCTTGAGAGCACGGCGTGCGTTGCCCATATCAGCTTCTGCAACCCAACTGTCCTCAGTGGGGTCGTATCCCTTCCAACGTATCAGGAACTCGAGGGTCTTGCCGCCGCGGCGCCGATGAGTGAGAACGCGCTCGATCTCGTACTCTGGTTCATCTTGCACAAGAACAGGTGGAGGTGGCGGTAGCTGCCGTCCCTGGAACTGTTGGTTGGGGTCCTTGTAGGGTTTTAGTAGCTGAACATGGAAAGCATTGTGAAGCTTCCACGTATCTGGTAAGCGCAAGCGGAATGTAACTGGTGTCACATGTGCCTCTACGAGAAAAAGGACCACAGAAGCGAGGCCGGAGTTTGGATGGTAGGTGAGACAGGTTCAAGTTGCGCGTGTCAAGAAGCACCTGATCTCCGACTGCTACTGAGTGATCTCGTCGCTGGCGATCGGCATACTACTTCTGGGAGTTCTGCATCGTGGTGAGGCGTCTCTGAGTCTTCTCCCATAGCTGCTGCACGGTGGTGACGAAGTCGTGTGCGGCTTGGACGCATGCCGGTGTGGTTGGCTGCTGTGGTGTGAGTGGTTCCCGTCCGTAACACAGGAAGAAAGGAGTTTTCCCTGTGGCCGCATGCGAGGCGTTGTTGTAAGCGAACTCTAAGGTCGGTAACTGTGTGTCCCAGTGGCTGATGTCGTCTTTGCAAGCTGTACGCAGTAACTGTTCAACCACCTGATTGAGTCGCTCCGTCTGTCCGTCAGTCTGGGGATGGTATGCTGAAGACATGGCAAGCTTGGTCCCCAGCAGTCCCATAAGCTCCTTCCAGAACTTGACAGCTGGGGGACTTCCCAGAGTCGTCGCGGTCTACTGCGACAATGCAGCAAGGCTCACATCGGCCGTGCTCCTCGTGCTACATCAAGGAGACACATCTGGCAGACCTCGCACAGAAGTCGGTGGTGCGGACGGTGGAGCTGCACAGACGTGTTGTGGCGGCAATTCAAACGGCTGACGACAGCAAGGAGGCGGAGAAAATCAAGAGACGATTGTCCACACACCCTGTGCAGGTGAGCACTTTCAGTCCCGGTATGCTCCCAGACATGAAATGTTGCACTTGGCGTGGTGACGCCACGTCACTTCATATGCGCGCTGTTGTTATGTGTGGCAGTGATATCTGGAGAGGTGGAACTTCGCTGGACAACGTGGGGAAACGTGTTCCTCGCGTGCGCGGCGGACCTTCTCCATGTCCTGGATGGGGGAATGCTGCCACGCATGGGCAAGTGCTTCATGGTTGGGAAGAGCAAGCCGGAGCGGCGTGAGTTCGAGAGGTGGGTATGGATAGGAATGACGACAAGGTCGTGGTCGTTATGAGGCTTTGCTGACCCCATCTTCATCGCATGGCAGGCGCCGCAAAGAGCAAAAGAAGGACACGCGGGCAAGTGTGGTGCGCATCCCGGGGGGGACCACTTGGTTCAGCACAGGGGCGAACTACGCCGCATTCGAGAACAAGGGGATGATGCAGGTGATGCCACTGCTAATCGCAGGCAACATGGAGAAGAGCAAGCCACAGGTGAAGCAGAAACGGGAACGGGAGGTCGCGGCGTTTGTGGCGTACGCCAGCTTCTACAAGGCGTTGGTGGGCGAGACAAAGCACACTGACGAGTCACTGGACGACGTCCGAGAGATGGCAGTGCAGTACGTACCCTCCCCATTATTGATGCGTTGAGGGTGGCCTCCAGGCCATACACGGCATTGTAGGGGGGCATGGGGGTGATGATGGCCATAGGTGGTCTTTCTGGCCTGAGCATGATTCCCATGTGCACATGCAGGATGGTGGACGCCATCAAGGCCGCTTTCCCTGACTAGACGTCAGACTGGAACATCCCAAAGGTGCACCAGATCGTGCACTTGATTGACGGCATACCACTGCGTGGTTTGCCGCACGAGACCTCCACCAACCTTTGGGAGCACACACACAAGGGCACCGTGAAAGTGCCGGTCCGTGGCAGCAACTGGTATGACATCCCCCGCCGTATTGTCGAGGAGGAGGTGCAGCGCGAGATTGCACGGAAGGTGGCGGCGGACGGTGGCGGAAACAGGCAGTATGTCACAGTGCTGCGCGAGGTGAGGGTGAGGGGTGTCGAAAAGGAACATAATGTGCTGATGAAGGGCTCGTGTTGTGACAACGGGTCCTCACTGGATGCCTACATGTCTTTGTGTGCACATAGGTCGTGCGAACACTGAAGCCCGTGCTAACGAAGAAGTCACGGAGGGCGCACGTGGACGAAGACCTGGACGCGGTGATGTGGGCGTATCACGAGGCTCATGGGTCCGTCATGGATGCACTCGCCGGGTGCATGAGGGCGGCAGGCATTCCCACCACGATCATTGAGGTGGGGAACGTAGTTGGACATTTGAGGGCTGGGTGATGGTAGAGGCAACGCAGGGAGGGCCTGTGTGATGGTAGTGCCTAAGAGCTGTATTGAGTCAACACCGCATCCACTGTCCTCCATCTCTGTTGACCAGCGTACGCAGGTGCATACCGCCGTGGCAATCCCACGAACGCGAGGGGGTGAGCTTGTGCCGAATGGCACATTTGTGAAGGCCAGCCCTTCTGAGAGGTGGTTTTCCGACATTGCAGTGACCAACCCCGACGAAGAGGAGTGGTACACAAGGTGCCTCTGCATCTTCCACGCAAACGGGGCGGACGACGCCATGGGGCGGCACGTGTACGTGAAGTACTACGAGGCAGAGGACATGTGCCCGTTGACGACATGCTTGCAGCTGACTCCGGGGCATGTGAGAACAAGATATGCGGTGGTGGAAGTGGAGTGCATCCAGAGGGTGGTGCACGTGTGCAAGTCATATGTGAACAAGCGCGTCATGCTCCTGAACAAGTTCCTGCTGACAGAGTGAGGGGGGGTGGGTTGTCTGTGCCATGTTAGTTCTATGAGGTCATGTACACAGATATAGACGCAATTGACGCTAATTCATTTGACACATGAGGAGGACCCCGTAAATGGTGAGAGATGTCCAGAGGTGTCAATCGTTTGCAGGATGTTGCAGCCCATATAACAGTAGCAGTGGTGTCCAAAGGGTGTAGTCGGGCTTCCTAGTGCAATTAGGAATGTATTAAAAGAGGGCATTTGGTGTACAGCGGTGATGACGGAGCTGCATTCGCAGTATACATTGACGCGCGAAAGCTAAATGTGCGATTCGAGGCGAGGTGCGACTCGCAAGATAAAATGTGCGGCGCGATTGCCGAGAACCGTTTTCTCCCGGAGGGGTTGGGCCGTTTTGTGACATTTGCGCCACCTGTGTTATGGGATGTTTTGTGTACTGGCTGGGACTTTTTGTATGTTTTTTTCATAGAAAACCCCAAGCGCCCGAAAATTTAGCACCTCCCTTTTCCGCGATGAGCAACACAGCTACAGCCACAGCCAGCCCTGACCGAACCATCGTCCTCACCATCGCCGCCATCCATCTCAGTTGCCACAACCTTTTCCTTTCCAACACCTTCCATCTCTCCCAGTTTCCCCTTGCCTTTCCCAACGTCTCCCTCACCTACCATATCTCCTGCCTCTGCCTTCGTTTCCGAAGAATCCTGCGCGCTCTTGCCATGCTCTCCCTGTCTGGCCCCACCAGCTTCATCATTTTCGTCACCTTTTTCCGCGCAGCCGTCTGTCTGCCCCTTCGCAGAGTCGAGAGAGACTTTCTCGATCTCCACCGTCCCCACCCCACTCTTCACAGCAGCAGCATCCTCATTACACAGCCCTTCTCCATCCTCACCTCGCAGGGATTCCTTCCCAGTAGACGCGCTGCTGCTGCTGCAGCTGCCGCTGCTGGTACTGCTGCTGGTACTGCCGCTTGTACTGCCCGTGGTGGAAAGCTCTTGACACGCGGAATGGCACAAGGGGCAGGATACCTGGTGTGCGCCGTTGGGCAGGTTTTTCTGCAAAAGAATTGTGGAAATGCTGCGCGAAGTTTCCAAAAAACAGCGCGCGCAAAATGCAACATCCTGTACACCATTCGCGAACGATCGCACAGACACAAAACTGTCACCCCGAAGTTGTTTTTCCGTCAACTTTATCGTGTCACTGGGTGTCGCGCGGTTGAGAGATTTTGGGGGCGGTTAAGAAGAAATAAAACTTCAGCGACATGTAACTACAGAATTAACGAACACAAACGAATCCTCGAACAGCCCACGAAGTCCAACGGTGTTTTAAAAGTGGATACAAAGTTTTTGTTTGTTCTCGAATGTGAACCCCAACGACTCGAACCAACGCACAGAAGGCATCTGGTTTCGTCAAAGGTGTGACGTGTGAGCCATAACATCATTTTGAGCCAATCAGTGATGTTGCTGTAAATAGAAAACAAAACCTCACCCGCCGAAATTTACACGTCAGCACACTCAACCAAACCAAACCAAACCAAACGTCCACCAGGTATGCACTCTTCACTTTTCCCCTGATTCCCCTCTACGCATGTATTCCTCGCGTGCTAATATCCACACTTTTTATTCTACCCCCTTGATTTTATTTTTTATTTTCCATTGTTCCGCAGAAGCACGCTCCTGGTTCCTAGACCCTACAAGTTCTCTACCTGATTATCCAGTCTAAGATGCGACTTATAAACCCTAGATTTCCCCCTTTCCTCCCGCTGTTGATGTTTGTGCATATGTTTTCTGACGCTACGCTACGCCACCCGTCGCTACGCTCGCTACGCTACGCTAAGTCAAGGAGGCAATGTGTGAGAGTACGACGGCTTATGCCAGCTATGCATGCTTGCCTTTACTTTATTATGCTACTTCTAGCTTAGGTTTATTTTATGCATGCATGAATTGCTTGAATTCCTAGGCTAGGTGCTTTCCTATATTTTATTATAGTTATAGCACCGAGCTAGGTTGCGTACACCGAATTCTGGGCTATTCGGTTGCCACCGAATTGCCTTTTACCGAATTCGGGAAGGGTCTGTTCGGGACGCTTCGCGACCCCCAGAACCTTCGCGTAACACCTGGTTACTGCCCCTTGTGTCGAGCCTATATATAGCCTCGTGTTGTACCCAGGTGATCATTCAATTCAAACTCTCTTTTCTGAGCTCGATCCTAGATCCTCACACTTGGTAATCAGAGCTCGTTTACACGCGAAGTTCTTTCGACCGCTAAAAACCAGTCTTAAAAAAACCGCGGGGGCGACGCAGATAAACATCGATTTCGGGTACGTAAAACCGGTTCCGTGTTTTTTCGCTCCTCCTCGATTCGGTTTTTCGGACGCGTAATGTCAGGCATGGAAGGCCAGGGCGACAACTACGCGACAACGAGCGACGTCGCGAGCCTCCGCACCGACATGGAGCAGACGCAGGCGACGCTTCGTCGACTCGAGGCTTTTCTGACAAGCCATCCGGCGCTCGCCACGACAGCAGCAGCGACTGCAACGACTGCAGCACCGACAACTCCAGCAGCAGTGGCGACACCGACATTTCACGGTCCGATGGCACCACTGACGCCGAACCTCGAAGCAGCACGACCGAGGCTCCCGGAAGCGTTCGATCCAAGCGCGAAGGGATCCGACGTCCGGCGTTTCGTGGCAATCCTCGAAATTTACTTCGAGGCCATTGGCTGTTCGACCCCGACACACGACGCAACACGAATCCGGCTCGCAGCGACACTGTTACGAGGACCAGCACTCGAGTGGATCTACAACACCGACGTGGCCCGCGGGGAGAAAACGTGGACGCAGTTTCGGGCAGAATTAATCGGGCGTTTCGAACCAATTAATACTACCTACATGGCGCGACAACAAATTCATCGGCACAAGCAGTACAGTAGTGTAACGCAGTACACGCAGCAGATGGAGCTCCTGTTCACCCGCATCCCCGACCTGACCGAAGGCGAAAAAATCCAGGCGTACACAGAAGGGTTAAAATTGGAGATTCGGCGGCAGGTGATCGCGGCGAATAACGACAGCTACAGAGACATCGTGCGTGCAGCCGAGCGTTACGACGCGCTGACCCGAGGTCAACCCGAAACACGACGTTTCGCGCCGAACCGTACATTCGGCACGGAGCGATCGGCACCCCCCACGTTCGCCGAACCGATGGACATCGACAAATTCGACGCGAAGCAGCAGCCGACCAAATGCGAATTTTGCGGCGCAGCAGGGCATCAGATTTTGTCGTGCTACAAGATGAAGAAAGTACGTGCGATCATGCAGGGCGGTAACAGTGGAGCACCCCCGAAGTAAAAAAACGGGAATCGCCAGTAGCCGCGGATCGAACTGGCGATCGCGTAAAGATCCGAAAAGCGAAAAAGGGCGACGACGTGGCGACTTCGGAGCGGGCGAAAAAAGGAGAAAATGATGGCGCGAATATAAAACGTCACGACCGGCCGGCATCAGGGGAAATCGCCGAGGCGACTGGTGGCTCCGCGAAAAAAGACTCTGCACCGACCGGGAAACTCCAGCCGGACCCCCACGAAAGTAAGAATTCGTTAAAAGTATCCTATAAAGATACTCTAACGAAAAATATTGCTTCTCGTGGTTTTCAAGCCTTTGAAAAATTCAGGGGAGAATTAAAGGCCAAGAAAAAGCCTTTAGAAATTATTCAGGTACCTGCAAATTTGGGCAAAGTATTACGGAGCGTAGAAAAGGGTCGTGCGTTCCGTGGTGTTAATATTCTCTCCCCGCAGCGTAGTGTTAAGGCTCCCCGTTGCCCACAGGTGAAGCCTACACAGCTGCAAAGGCTTAGAGGAGACATCCAGGCTCAAGAGAAATTATACAAGCCTCGGAAAGATCCTCCTACCCCCCAGGTGAAGTTGGAAAGTGCTGAGTCGGGTATAGGAAGTAGGGAAGGTATTCATTTTGATGTACCCTATGATCCTATTAATGAGACCCTCTTTGGCTACTCAGCGCAGCAGAAACCACTACTCTCCGAGGTGTTATGCAATGGGCGACGCCTCCAGGCACTGGTGGACAGCGGTGCATCTCACTCAGTATGTGACCGCGGAGCATTGGAGAAAATTGGAGAGAAGGCGGAGGAGACCCAATTTTCAGCAACCATGGTGGACGGTACGAAGCTTCCAATCGACGGCGAAGCAACCTTGCAGCTGCACATAGGTGCGTTGAGATGGAAGCCGAAGCTACCTGTTACCAACATCAAAGGGTTAGATTTCATCTTGGGGCGAGATTTCCTGAAGCGGTTCAACCCCGAGATCGATTGGGTCAACAGCAAGGTGTGCATCTACAACAACGGGAAGCGGATAGCACTACGAAGCTGGACGGATACAGGAGACATTCCGGAAACAACACTGGCACGGTTCGAACGGATGGTGAACGAGGGCGACGCGGGTTACGTAGCACTGGTCATGGCAGCAGCAGAAGAGGTGAAACCGGGTTCCGAGCTACCCGCAGCAGTGAAAGAAGTCTTGGAGCAGTACAAAGACATCATGCCCGACGACCTACCTGCAGGCGTACCTCCAGCACGCACCCACGAGCACGAGATCGTGGAGGAACCAGGTGCGAAACCCGTCTCACGTGCACCATACCGACTGAGTCCGACCGAGCTGACAGACATGAAAAAACAGATCGAATATTTACTGGACAGACAACTGATCCGCCCATCCACATCTCCCTACGGTGCACCAGTTCTCTTCACACCAAAACCAGGCGGCATTTTACGGATGTGCATCGACTACCGCGCACTGAACAAACAGACAGTTAAAATTAATACCCCATACCGCGCATCGACGACTTACTGGACCAACTACGTGGTGCAACAGTTTTCTCGAAGCTGGACCTACGGTCGGGTTACTGGCAGATCAAGATGGCGGACAACTCGATCCACAAAACGGCGTTCCGTACGAGATACGGCTCCTACGAATACTTGGTGATGCCGTTCGGACTCTGCAACGCACCAGCAACGTTTCAGGCGGAGATGAACCACATCCTTCGACCCCTGCTGGACGAGTGCGTAGTGGTGTACCTGGATGACATTCTCATCTACTCCAAGAACATGAAGGAGCACGTGGAGCATCTGCGGAAGGTGTTCGAAATCCTGCGGAAGAATAAGTTCTACGTGAAGCTGTCAAAGAGCGACTTCGCACTGGAGAAAGTGCAGTTTCTCGGGCACATGGTGAGTGCCAAGGGCGTGCACGTGGACCCGCGGAAAATCGAAGCCGTTAAAAAGTGGAAGGTTCCGGAAAACGTGAAAGAGTTGCAGCAGTTCCTCGGCTTCGCCAACTACTACAACAGGTTTGTGCCGCAGTACGCTAAGATAGCAGCGCCACTGACCGACCTACTGAAAAAGGATACGCCCTTCAGATGGGATACTCCTCATCAGCAAGCCATGGAACAGCTACAGACAGCACTGACCACAGCGCCAGTACTCATCCTACCGGACCCCGACAAGGACTACGTAGTTGAAGCGGACGCTAGTGACCAGGCAGTCGGAGCAGTACTGATGCAGGATCACGGGAACGGTTTACAGCCTATCGCCTACCTCAGTAAGAAGTTACACGGAGCAGAACTGAACTACCCCATTCACGACAAGGAAGCCTTAGCTATAGTCGTAGCCTTCAAGGCGTGGAGGTGTTACCTAGAGGGAGCCAAGACCACAGTATACACTGACCACTGCAGTCTCAAATACCTAAAATCGCAGCCGACGCTCTCACGACGACAGGTGCGGTGGGTGGATTTCTTGGAAACTCACTTCCACTACGACATCGTCTACAAACCCGGGCTCCACAACAAAGCTGACGCGTTGAGCCGCCCCGGTCATGTAGCAGGCATCCAGCTCGACGGGATGAACCCTCTGCTCAAGGGTCTGTTCCAACATGGGTACTCCGTGGACGGCGAGATCGCAACGGCAGAGAAACAGAAGCTGTTACAATGGGAGAAAGACTTAGCGGTAAGGAAGGGTTCAGGAAAGATTTGGGTACCGAATTACGCCCCGCTACGACAGATCCTATTAGAGGAATTTCATGACGTACCTTACGCGGGACATTTCGGGAGCAACAAGACGTTAGCAGGAATAGCGAAGTATTACTACTGGCCCCGGATGGCAGCAGACGTGCAGCAGTTCGTCACCTCATGCGACACGTGCCAGCGGATGAAGAGTAGCAAGCAGAAAAAAGCAGGGTTACTTCAGCCTCTACCCGTACCGGAGCATGCTGACGACCCGTCTCGCAACTATGCATTGTGTATCAGCCTTTTGAACACACGACATCCGAATCTGGAGGGTGGAAAGACATGGTTCGCGCTCGACACGAAGGCGTTTGTGTTCGCCACCTCCCTGAACAAGGCTTGGCCCCTTGGCAATGCACCGTGTATTTTCGCCCAGGATTACATCGCCATATCCGTGTACTACGAGTAAGTCAGTTTATTTGTACTGTCATGCTATTGAAGGAAGGCGTCCTAAAATACACGATGTGTACATGTGTCAGAGGCCACTACTTGCTGGTGATAGCCACGAACCTTCGCGTCATGGCGGGTGGGAAGCTATCCGAGACTGCAGAGGGCAGCGTGGAGCTGGTGCATTACGATAGCGCACATTTGCTCACCAAGGAGCCGAAAGTGATGGAAGGCGTCAAGAAGTGGGTGGTGAACCTATTATGTTTTCCCTGGTGCAGCTGTTATGTTTTCCCTCATGCCTTACTAACTATTAAGATCAACTAATTCGGCAGGATGTTGCTCATGCTCCACCAGGCTCAGCTGCCCACAACGGACCGGAAGCAGGCTGCGGACCACTTGAAGTATGCCGAAGTCACCATCATGCATGTAAGTGCATTTCATCACGTTGCTTCTACGCGGGCCCAGTCAGGGTTGTCCCTCACTGACGAGTTCGTTATCGTGTTGTGTGTATTCTGGCAGCCAGAAGACATCCCGACACAGTCGAACGCTGTCGACTGTGGGGTATATGTGTGTATGTATCTCCATGCACTGGTCTCATGCGGCTTTTCAATCCTCATGGAGTGGATGACGTTCTACGGCGCGAAGTCTCACGCCTACCGGAGGCAGCTACGCACAGAGGTGTCACTTCACTCCACAGATGACCTTATTGTCAAGCTCTTTGGGGAGGGTGTGGAGTTTTTCTTTCAGCCTCTTCCACAGTTGGGTGAACATGGTGCCCTTGTCTTTCCCAAGGAGGACGAAGTTCGTACCGACCTGGCGAAGCAGTCAGGCATGATAACCCGGATGGAGCTCGGGGGTTACGTTGTGTGTGCGGCGGTCATGGGTCTGGCACGTTCGCTTGGCATTTCAGAGGATCAACTGTTCAGTGGAGCGGCCCACGAGCTACAGACCCACGGGACGCCTCTGCTGGTGCTGTCCACGTCAAAGAACCACGTGGATCACGCTGCATCGATGCGGACGCTCGGCATCACCATCCATCCTACCCCCAGCCCTATTCCGGTGCCATCGTTGGCTCCTGTTCATAACGATGGTGCATCTACCTTTCATAGGGACCCGTCACCAACAGAGGACAAGCCCACGAAGGTGGAGCCGGATCATCAAGCAGCTCCTGCGACTCCGGCAGCACCAGGGAGCCTCTCGCGCACTCCCAGGTATAGCACGCGTCTGGGGCCGAGGGCTGCAGCGCGGCCAGTGCGTCAGACCAGCTTGCTTGCCGCCTACGGCAATCGGCCTGCATCTAGTCGCTGGACGGGGGTGAGTTGGTGCCCAAGGGGCAGGAAGTGGGGGATGAAGATGGTGTACGGACCTGGCAGTGGTCAGCAGATCAGGCTGGGAGCGTATACCGTGGAGGACGATGCGGCATATGCGTATGCCGCGGCAGCATATGTGATCAGGCGCAAGGACCACATCCCGCACACTTAGGAGATGTCAGACGTGGAGAAGGCATTTCTTCTCGGGTGTGTTCGTGACGACGTGAGGCATCTTGTCAAGGCACGAATGTGGTGGAGGTGGCGTCAGTGGAGGACAGCAATGGAAGAGTTGAGCATTGCGCCTGGTACTCCCTTCCCCCTCGAGAACACTGGCGCTCGCTCGCGCGACAACAGCAGTGGTGATGACGACGGGGATGACAGGATGGTTCATGAGGTGGAGGTTGTGGACGAGGAGATGCCATAGACAGGGCTAGAGTATATGGAGTGCATACATACACATGAGCTGTGCGGGGGGGTACACTGGAAGTGGCTGATGACACCATAGTTGGCAGTGACTATGTGGGTAGACGTGTATAGGCATCTGGATGTTTTTTTTTTTATACTGTGTATGGTTGTGAGGGGACGTTGCCTCATGTGTAATAGAAAAGGATGTGTATGGATTACGCCCTTTGCAGTTGTTTGAGTCGCGCCTAATACATCGCTTCATGATTCATATCATTTATGCATGACAGGGAGGATATTTACGCGTGTTGCAGTTGTAGTGCAGATAATCTTGCAAGGATCTACCATGGTAGCTTAACTGACGAGACTCTATAACGAGTGCTGATGATAACGTTGCATCCCTAGTGTGCCATGTGGGCAAAACCCGCCAGATGACGAATCCAAGCTGGCCGACATGGGCTTGCCACGTGGATATGGGGGCACAGCACAGCCGTGTAGAGGGTGGGTCACTGAATGCGTAAGTAGGGAACACCGTGTCGGACGGACTCATTCCTGCCCACATTTTTTGTCACGATGGACAGTTTTACAGCAGGACCAGGGTCCTCCCGTGAGGGCAGGAGTCAGTGCGTGTCACAACCACCTGCCTACCTGCGAAACTCTTACCTTCTGCCTGGGAATGTAAGGCGTCAAATGACGAAAAAACCTCGTCTGGCTAATCCGAAAAATGTCAATGAGCAGCAGGCACGGGGTCCACCCTCTCCTCCACGTGAGTGGTTATGCGTTACTATTTGTTAATGGCTCTCGTTCGTTCGTCTTTGTGACGAGAGTCGCTTAGACAGTTTTACACGGTGTTCTTACTTGTGAGTTGTACTCCTTGTACTGTGCGTTTTGGCATGCCGCGTGTGAGATGCAGCCGTCACACCCTCTCATGGGACTCGCCGGGACTCGTGTATGTCGCATGGGAGCACGTCCGAAAGTAGCTCCTCGTCTGCCCAGTCCAGCCGGCAGATTGACGAGGAGGCTGCAACCGGCGGGTCGGCGGGCCGCAGGCGTAAACGTCACGTTCAAGACGTCATCGAGGGTTCTGCACGTGTGGAGAGGGAACCTGACGCAGCTCCGGCGCCATCATCGGACGACGACCCCAATGAGGCTCTCCCCAGGCGTAACCCAGTGGACACCGAGAACAAGGATGATGCGGAAGCAGACAATGAGGCTGAGGCCGACGCGGAAGAGGCGCACGCCGGCGCGGAACGTACTCCGAATGACACACCGGTCACGCGGGAGGAGCTGCAGAGCATGCGGGAGCTCCATGAAGCCACGGCACGTGCGATTGCAAGGCTGGAGACTGCGTTCCTTGCGAAACCCCGGGATGACGTCAACAATAAGAGGAAGAGGCGTCGGAAGCGCGGATCCGGCAAGGGAAAGCGCCGCAAGGCGCGGCGGTCACGCTCCACGTCCGAGACGGCGTCCGAGGAAGAGGGGGAGTTCGAAGAGGGAGATGATGGCCACATTCGACACTCCACCTCTGCCATTCTGCAGGAGGCGCTCGAGCTCCTCCCGACCGACAAGGGGTGGAAGGTACGAATCTAGTGTTGGCGTGTTGCATACTATGGAGGATGTGTTGTACGCTCTGCGGATCATGTTGGCAGGTTGATGACGTGTTGCGTTGTTTGACATTGCAGGAAATATGTGAGCAGGCTCGCACCAAGCTGTTCATTCGGCGCTCCAACTTGCAGTTGACGTTCTACCCCAGCAGCGCAGCCAAGACCTGGGCCATCTGCGCAGTCGTGGATAACCTGACCCCCAACTATGCAAGCCTTGCACTCGTGGCTGACCCAAACAGGTCGTTCAGCGACTGGAAGACTAGTGCGGCAGGGAGAGTCCGGGACATCTCGTTGCCTAGGATTGGGCTATTTCGCCACGAACGAGACATGAAAAGCCTCTGGGCGACACGTTCGAGGCGCACCTTGTCCCGAATCCGAGATAGGGTCAGCCTTGGAGACGTAGCCACGGGTAAGGAAGGGATGCCACAACCGGTGCGTCTGAGAGTTCATTGTACCTCTTTGGCTCACCGTTGATCATTGTGCACGCGGTGTGTGTTTGACCTGGCAGATAAGCTGGCACCGTCTCGTTGGAGTTGCGACCGAAACGGGATGTTGTTCGCCTCTGATGCGTTTACTGCACGCAGCGCGGGCGGCGTTCAAGCCACGAATGGTGAACGGGACCGTAACACTGAAGCTCTACCACGTGACATGGCTGGAGCACGTGGTACGTCAAGACTGTGCAGCATTACAGAGTTATAGATAACAGGGAGAGTGTCCATATCTCCGATCGTATGTGGCTTGCCGTGCGCAGGTCACCGAGGTCGCACCAAGGTCGCTTCTCCAACTCTGCGGGCTCCAACGCGCAGATCGTGGACGGCCTGCACGTCCTCGTCAAGGCTGCTGTTACTCGGACCATCGCGGAGTTCCGGCCCGAGTATGACGCGACGTCCCAGAGCTGGGCATGGGGCTGTCATGGTCTCCGCATCTCGGCGGACGGCATCGCGGCTGCCGACGCGGTGAGCGTGGAGGCTAGCGCCAGCCGCGGGACTCCGCAGGCATAATCGGATGACGTACGCACGGTGTTGCTTGGCAGCGTCGCGGTGCAGAGAAGTGGAGGAGCACCGTATGTCTAATGCTTATGGTGTGGTGTTGTCTGTGAACGGAAGTGTGCCGGTGGAGAAGGGTCTGATTGAGGGTATTGGATAGGCCACGATACATGTAAGAGGGATTAATGACAAATGGTTTAAACATCGAAGGAACAATAATAGGTGTACGAGGAATGAGGTCTGCCCGTGAGCAGGGGTACACCTAACCCGTCAACCATTCTGCGGAACGTATGATGACGCGGACAAATGCGGCCAGTAGCGTAGAGTTACCAACATCGAACGCGATTCGGATGTGCGCCGTTGGATGCGGCTAGATTGGGACCGCGATTCGGGTTGTGACGGTCCACCCCATCTTATCGTGGGGCTGTGCATAGCTAGACCCTAAACCAACTGGAGCCATGGATGCACGTGCATAGGGGCGCGGAGTGCCGTAGACTACAGGTCTCATGGACGGTCGGGGGCATGACAAGTGGGCCTGCATCGGTGGCTCCATGCAATGTGTAGGCCGTCCACGTGGGCGACTATCCACGGACAGGAATAAGTACACGTTGACACTGCTGGGATATGGTTCGTGATGTCGTCTGTGAGGCATCGTCGATGCGTGGTTACGTGGACGGTCGGATGTAGAGGTCGGTGACCTGTCCAGTCATCATGAGCATAGTTGCAGCCATACACCTTGTCATATTTCAACGTCATCCGCGGTGTACACCGTGTAGAGTCAACGTGCTGGATTGGAATTCTTCCAATGGGAGACAGGGCTTATCGAGAGATGGCGCATGAGCATTGGATGCGGAGTGTGCAAACAAAGGGTGATCGTGGTCATCCACGTGAAGGCAGTTGGTTGGATGGGACAGTGGCCCAAAGCGCCATGAACTGTACTGTGTTGTAACTTACGTGTTGTAATGATGACGTCATGCGAGCCACGTGGCGGGTCGCTATAAGATTGTGTCTAATTGTGGCATTTGACGGTCGTTCGTAGGAGATAACCCCCCTGTGACGTGTACGTGACTTGCAGGTGACCGGGTCGTCACTTTGGATGTGACGGAAACGGAGCTTTCTCGTGACATTTCCGTGACATTCCCGTCACCTTGGAAGTGACATTGGGCTTGTTACTTCCAACCATCACCTTTTTACCCCAGAAAACCGTATACGGGGAAGTGACGGAAAAGTCACTTTTCCGTCACTTCTGGCCCTTGTCTTTTCCGCGATGCTGCGCGCACTGGCATGCCGGCAGCAGCAACGAGCGAGGGGAAAACAGTAGAGGAGGGAGCAGAAATTGGCATCCAAATGGCAGCAGGATCCGGTGCAACAGTCGCAGCAGTTGCGCCGGCGGCTCCTGTGGCTGGAGTAGCGTCAACAGTGCCAAGCACAGCACCCGTCGTTCCCCCTACGGCAGGTCTTATCCTCCAGATATTAGCGGCAGCAGCAGCCCCAGCATCCCCAGCAGCAGCAGCAGCAGCAGCAGCAGCAGCAGCAGCAGCAGCAGCAGCAGCAGCAGCAGCAGCAGCAGCAGCAGCAGCAGCAGGGGAAGGAGCAGGAGCAGCAGCAAGGGCAGGCATCGGTGCAGCACAATTGGTTGCTCAGGGAAGCCACATATCAAGCCGACACGGCCTGCCTATTGCACGCAGCACAGGGAGAACTTGGGGAATCTCCGAAATACTAACAATGCCATTGGCCGTAGCAGCCAAAGGAGCATGGTGGGCAATGGCAGCAGGCCTGAGGAGGAGCTAGAGAATGCAGTGGTTGGGGGGCTTTCAACTCTTCTGGTGGTCGCAGGTGCTTGGTTGCTCAAGAAGAAGGTTGAAGAATATTTTGAACCCCCCCTTCCAAGACCATGGTGGGCCTTCTTAAGGTGAGACTTGGCTGACCGCGTGGTCCATGTGTGCCAAAGATTCACTTCGGAGCTTTGTAAATACCATATTAAAAAAATGTGTACGAAAGTTGTATGAGAAGAGAAGTTGACTGTACTGATGCTACCATTTCCCATGTGGGCTGGATTGAATTCATGTACCAAGAGCCACGCTTAGTGGAAAACCTTGGGACTCTTGGGACGGGATGTCAAATGTTTATATTCATTTAGATAATGTTAGTTATTCTAGGCTACAGTGAGTTGTCCTTTAATGGGTACAACACTTTCTAGGTTAACACTTGTATCTCCTTACACTCTTGAGATAACATCAAGCTAGGAAGCTTCCGAGGCCTAAGTTGCACTATAGTCCTAAGGTTCCTCCCTCTCCCCTTACTCCCTCCAGCCAGTAGGCCATCCTTCGCCCGCCGTGGCGCCTCAGCCCGCCATCCTAGCCGTAGATCGCTTCTCAGCCAACAGCGTGTGCCCCAGCCAGCCGCGCACGTCCCAACCAACTCGCGCGCCCCTAGCCTGCAGCGCGCGACCCCAGCCAGAGCCGCGCACCAGCAGCCATCCGCGCGCACCCCTAGCCAGCAGCGTGCGCCCTGGCCAGCAGCGTGTGCCCCAGCCCTATCACGCGCGCCCCTAGCCAGCCGTGTGCCCCAGCTAGAGCAGCACGCTTCGCCCTGGCCCATCCCCCCCCCCCCCCCCCCCCCCCCCCCCCCCCCGATCCCTCCCCCGACTCTGCAACATGGCTAGTTAGCGTCTTTTCTCGGGTCTCCCACGAGTCTTTGCGTCGCTCCTTCCCTCGTTTGCGCCGCTGTGCACTCCCTGCGTCAAGGTTCGGCTGCGTGCCACACCTCAGCAGCCTTCGGAACTACCGCGACAGGTTGCAGTTGAAATAGGGGGTGCTGGAGCTGGAGGTGCTGGCGCTAAAGATGCTACTTCGGGAGGTGCTAGAGCTGGGGGTGTTGGCACTGGAGGTACTTGCACGGGAGGTGCTAGCTCGAGGAGTGTTGGAGCTGGAGGTGCTGGCACTGAAGGTGCTAGCTTGGGGAGTGCTGGAGCTGGAGGTGCTGGCACTAAAGGTGCTAGCTCGGGGAGTGCTGGAGCTGGAGGTGCTGGCACTAAAGGTGCTAGCTCAGGAAGTGCTGGAGCTGGAGGTGCTGGCACTGGAGGTGCTAGCTCGGGGAGTGCTAGAGCTGGAGAGGTGCTGGCACAGGAGGTGCTAGTTCGGGAGGTGCTGGAGCTGGGGGCGCTTACACAGGAGGTGCTATTTTGGGGGAAGCTGGAGCGGTAGTTTTTTACCCTGGAGGTTGTGGTTCTTGAGGTGGTAGAGCAGGTGGTGCTGGCACTGGAGGTGCTAATTCTGAGGCCACTGGAGCTAGAGGCACTACTACTACCGCACTTGCTGCGCCTCCCCACCGCTATGACACGTGTGTTCAGGCTCTTAGTCCGCTTGAGCGCGAGCAGCAGGAGCGGTTGGAGCAGGTTAGGCAGGAGCTGCAGCTGCTTGACCAGTAGGAGCAACAGGAGCAGCAGCAGCAGCAGCAGCCGCAACAGCCGCCTCTCTTGCAGCAGCTGTTCCTACCTGTGAGTGGTCTTTGGGCCCGAGGTCTTCCCTCTCCTCCTCCTGTCCGCTCACAGTCTCCCACCGTGTATGGTCCCACGTTTCCTCCTATTTTCTCTCCTCCTCAGTCACACTCACCTCTGCCTGTTGTCCCGCACGAGTGAACCACTCGTTGTCCTCCACGTGCTCGTCCCTCATCTCTTTTCGCCGACCTCCACACTGTCTTGTTTCGCTCCAGTCCTCGTCGTTCTCCGCCTCAGTCTCTTCTCCTGTCACCTCCCGAGTCGTCTCTTACATCCTCCACCTCTACCCCTATCACTGACTACTATTGTACCACCCATCCTGTTGTCACACATGTTCTTGCCTCTCTAGTCACGAACCCTCGTGCCTCTCCGTCGTCTCTCTCGGCTCTTACTGTTGCTTTTAGTGACTTTTGCGCCACTCGCCGCCTTGACTACGCCACCCGCGTGGTGGCTGCTTCGCCTGCTCGTCCTCTGTCAGTGGGGGGTGAGTTTGCCCTTGGGTGTGACGTGCTAAAGGATCGGAAGTTTGAGCTCGAGTTCTTGGCAGCCGCTTCTCCCCAATGTTGTGCCATGCAGCTTTCTCCTGAGGGAGACCCCAACGCCCTTGACATATCCGTTCTTTGCACGTACCGTCAGGCAGTGTCAGGGTAGTGGGCTTCTCAGTGGAAAGTGGCCATGGACTCAAAGATGGCGTCCTGAAGATCCACAGGCACTTACGTCGACGCAGTTCCCCCTTTTAGGGGAAACATTGTTGATGGTATGTGGCTCTTCAAGGTGAAGCGACCGCTTGGATCACCGCCCGTGTTCAAGGCGTGCTACGTGGCTAGGGGGTTCAGTCAGCATGAGGGGGTTGATTTCTTCTAGACCTTCGCCCCGACCTCGAAGATGACTACTCTTCGGGTGTTACTTTATGTAGCAGCAATGCGAAACTATGAGCTGCACTCCTTCGACTTCTTCACTGCCTTTCTCTAGGGTCGTCTGCACAAGGAGATCTGGCTATGACGTCCTCCTGGATTCACTGGCACTTTCCCACCTAGGACCCATTGGAGCCTAAGACGACCCGTCTACGGTCTCCGCCAGTCGCCTCGCGGGTGGCACGACACTCTTTTCTCCACGCTTCGTGGCCTTGGGTTTCGTCCTTCTTCTACCGACCCATCGCTGATTGTCCATACTGGCTCCACTCCGTTCTTTATACTTGTCTACGTTGACAACTTGGTCTTCGCTACACCAGACAGGGTGGCACTGGCTAAGATGAAATTCGAAATGCAGAAGAGACACACATGCACTGACCTCGGTGAACTGCAGCACTACCTTGGCCTGCATATCACTAGGGACAAAGCCGCTCGCACCATCACACTGACCCAGTCACACATGGTGCAGCAGGTCCTTCAGCGGTTCGGGTTTCAGTTCTCTAACACACAACCCACTACTCTTGCAGTAGACCACAGACTCACCGACCCTTTTCCCAACGAGCCCTTTGAGCCTAGTGTTCCCTACCCAGAGCTTGTGGGCTGCCTCATGTACCTAATGACATGTATTCGTCCGGACCTCGCCTTTCCCCTTAGTGTACACTCTCATACTGTTGCGCCTAGGAGACACCGTCCTGTTCGCTAGACGGCTGCTGTGAGGGTGGCGAAGTACCTGGCGACTACATCAGGCATGGGGCTTGTGCTTGGAGGGACTCAGTCAGTTGTGCTGACCTGTCACTGCGACTCTTCCTATGCCGACGACGCGGACACGCAGTGCTCGACTCACGATTACTGCTTCAGCTTGGGTGCTGGAGGTGTGTCGTGGAGGTCTGTGGCTTCGTCCAGTGCAGAGGCTGAGATCTACGCTGGTGCCGTTTTGGCGCAAGAGCTCCGCTGGTTGACCTTCTTGCTCACCGACCTTGGTGAGCGGCCTCGTTCTGCACCGACCTTGTATGCTGACAAGAAGGTCATGATCCTCCTGTTTTGAGAGCCTTGACTAGAGATCAAAGTGAAGCATATTGATATGAGGTACTTTCTCCTACGAGAGTTGCACCGACGCGGCCAAGCATGTTTGGACTTCATGGCCTCAGAGGCCAACACTGTGGACATCTTCACCAAGGCCCTTGCACCTAGTGACCACCACATTTTTTGCCTGCAGTTAGGGCTTGTTGAGGCAGGCCCTTGGTTGCTGTAACTTTGTGTGAGGATCTAGGATCGAGCTCAGAAAAGAGAATGTGAATTGAATGATCACCTGGGTACAACACAAGGCTATATATAGGCTCGACACAAGGGGCAGTAACCAGGTGTTACGCGAAGGTTCTGGGGGTCGCGAAGCGTCCCGAACAGACCCTTCCCGAATTCGGTAGAAGGCAATTCGGTGGCAACCGAATAGCCCAGAATTCGGTGTACGCAACCTAGCTCGGTGCTATAACTATAATAAAATATAGAAAAGCACCTAGCCTAGGAAATCAAGCAATTCATGCATGCATAAAATAAACCTAAGCTAGAAGTAGCATAATAAAGTAAAGGCAAGCATGCATAGCTGGCATAAGCCGTCGTACTCTCACACTTTGTCTCTTCCTTTGTTTGTACTAGTATCCCTATATAACTGTAAACACTTGAACTGGCCTTTTGGTCGTTTGCTTTTGCTCGGACTGTGTGGTGACTTTGTGATCCATTCTGAGCTTTGTGGTATTGCTTTGCTTAATTGGTCTTGTGACCATCTGTTCTCTTGCTTACTTTGATGCCCCTCACTTAAACTATGAGGGTGTGTCAAATGTTTATATTCATTTAGATATTGTTAGTTATTCTAGGCTACTGTGAGTTTCCCTTTAATGGGTACAACACTTTCTAGGTTTACAATTGTCTCTCCTTCCTTTTGACTCACTCAACGTTCCGCTGTGCACAACTCTTGAGACGAGACAAGATGTTGTATGCTCAATAGTTCAGAGTACCATATGTGAAAACTTAGAACGAGAATGAGTGTGACTAACAAGAATGAGAGTACAAATATGAAACCCTAGAGTTCTGTACCCTCTAAGGCTAAACCCACTGTAGCCTACAAAGCTACAACATGCATAATGTTTGACACACCCCCATAGGCAAAGTGGGGGAGAACAAGGGGTCACAAAACCAGTCAAGAAAAGCAAAGCAAGCTCAGGGTGGATCTCAATGTCACCACACATTCTGAGCACAAGTTCAAGGCCACAAGGCCAGTTCACATGCAAGGTTACATATATATAACGCTAAACAAGCAAGGGCAGGTATATATATGTAACAGTACAAGCAAGGTCAAGAAGTAAGCAAGTGAGGCAAGGTAGGCACAAGACCTAACAGAGTACAGAAGCGCTGATGATCACAAGGCGCGAGTGCCTTAGTGAAGATATCAGCAGTGTTGGCCTAAGAGGCCACGTAAGCAAGGCGCAGCTGACCACGCTGCTGCAGCTCACGAGCAAGGAAGCAGCAAAGAGCGATGTGCTTCGTTCTGTGCTCCAGTCTGTGCTCCCGACACAAGGCCAACATGGCCTTGTTGTCTACGTACAGCACTGGAGGAGAACGAGGCGGCTCTCCCAGGTCAGTCAGCAGGTAGGTGAGCCAGCGTAGCTCCTGTGCAGCCATGGCCCCTGCGTAGATCTCAGCCTCACAACTGGAGCCGAGAACAGAAGACGAGCGGGTAGACCGCCAAGAAACAGAGCCGGAACCAAGGCTGAAGGTGTAACCCTGTGACGACCGCTGCGTAGCCTGGTCGTCTGCCCAAGAAGCGTCTGCGTGACCAGTGAGGACCACTGAACTATGCCCTCCAAGCACAAGCCCCATGCCCGACGTACTGCACAAGTAGCGCAACACCCTCTTCGCTGCAGCCATGTGCTCTGGTCTGTGTCTCCCAGGAGCAACAAAGCGTGCCAGAATGCTAAGAGGGTATGCAAGGTCAGGTCGAGTGCAGGTCATCAGGTACATGAGGCAGCCGACAAGCTCTGGGTACGGGCCACTCGACTCTACGGACTCATCCGAAGGCAGAGCTGAGAGCGAGTGGCGAGTAGGCAGAGGAGTGGCCTGAGGCGAGGAGTACGTGAAGCCGAAGCGCTGAAGGACCTGCTGCACCATGTGTGACTGAGTCAGGGTAATGGTGTGCTGTGCTCTGTCCCGGGTGATCTGCAAGCCAAGGTAGCTGCGCAGTTCACCCAGGTCTGTGCACGTGTGTCTCTTCTGCAGCTCGGACTTCACGTAGGCAAGTCCAGCAGTGTCAGCTGTAGCAAAGACCAAGTCATCGACGTACACGAGGATGTAGAACGGCGGCAAAGAAGTGTCGGTGCGCAGAAACAGCGACGGGTCGGCAGTAGAAGGAGCAAACCCAAGGGCCGCAAGTGTAGTCCTCAGTGTGTCGTGCCACTCACGAGGCGCCTGGCGGAGACCGTAGACTGGCCGCCGGAGGCTCCACTGGGTGCCAGGAGGAAACGTCCCAGTGAAGCCAGGTGGGCGGCGCAGCCAGATCTCCTCGTGCAGGCTGCCCTGCAAGAAAGCAGTGCTGAAGTCAAGAGAGTGCAGCTCGTAGTCTCGGTGAGCAGCTATGTGCAGCAGTACCCGAAGAGTGGTCATCTTCGGGGTGGGAGAGAAGGTCTGAAAGTAGTCAACTCCCTGTCGCTGACTGAAGCCACGAGCCACGTAACGCGCCTTGAAGACAGGCGGAGAACCCGGCGGCCGCTTCACCCTGAAAATCCACATGCCACTGACGATGTTCGCCCCAGGCGGGGGAACCTCGTCAACGTAGGTGCCTGTGGACTTCCAGGAAGCCATCTCTACGTCCATGGCTGCCTGCCACTGAGAGGAGTAGGGACCCTCTATCGCCTCCGCGTAAGAGCACGGAGTCGGGATGTCAAGTGCATCCGGGTCTCCCTCAGGGGCAAGCAGCATGGACACGAGATGAGGTGAAGCAGCAGCCAAGCACTGGAACTCCTCCTGCCTGTCCTCAAGGACGTCCGTGCTAAGAGCACACTCACCCCCGACGGACGGAGGACAGACAGACTCAGACTCAGCGACGAGACTGGCAGCGTAGTCTAGGCGACAGCGAGCAGCGAAGTCGACAAGCTCAGCAACTAGGGCAGACGCAGCAGTAGACTCAAAGGAAGGGTCAGTGACGACAGTAGCAAGGAGACGCGTGACAGTAGGACGCTGGAGGGGAGGGCAAAGGGGCACGCAGCGGAGCAGTGGAAGGACGCAGAGACATCCGGTGCGTGCCGGGGACAGGGGGAGGACGCTGGCGCGAACCACGACCACTAGTGCGAGCAGCACGGACAGGCGACGCAGGGCGAGACGCAGGCTCACGACGCTCAGCAAGACCTCCAGTAGGACCAGTGTAGGGAGAAGGAGAAGGAAGTGGGGAGGGTGGCCGTAACTGTGACTCAGACTGGACAGGAGGCGGACACGCTAAGGGAGGAGCAGGACCAAGAGAGGACGGAAGACCAAGAACCTGCTCAAGGAGCGGAACGAAGTACGGCCGCGGCCGCGCAGCTCCACCAGTGCCAGCAGGAACAGCACCAGCACCCCCAACGGGAGCACCAGCACCAGGAGGACCCCCAGCTCCAGCAGCTCCAACTCCAGCACCCTCAGCAGCACCAGCGCCAGGAGCACCCCCAGCGCCAACACCCCCAGTAGCTCCAGCTCCAGTCGGACCACCCGAAGACGCAGCAGCTCCAGCTCCAGGAGCACCAGCAGCACCAACGCCAGCAGCACCAGCAGCACCAGCAGCTCCAGCTCCAGGAGCACCAGCAGCACCAGCAGCACCACCAGCTCCAGCAGGAGGAGCACCCGTAGGCCCAGCAGCTCCAGTACACTCGGTACGAGCACCTCTGGGACCCTCGGCACCAGCACTCTCAGCAGCAGTAGAACCTCCAGCTCCTGCAGCACCACCAGCTCCAGCAGCACGTCGCCAGCGCCGGGCGAACCACTCACGCAGCTCCTGTGGAGAGAGCAGCTCCCGCCGGGACGAAGCACCCGAAGAACTGTCAGGCTCAGCACCACCAGACGCCAGACGAGCAGGTCCAGCACCCTCAGGCTCCGCACTCCGAGACTCAGCACCCCCAGGCTCAGCACCCCCAGGCGCAGCACCCCCAGGCTCAGTAACCCCAGGCACAGCACCCCCAGGCTCAGCACCCCCAGTCGCAGCACCCCCAGACCCAGCACCCCCAGGCTCAGCACCACCAGCAGCACCAGAGTCAACAGCTACCTCGACTGGCTCAACTGCATCTACCTGGGACACACCTGAGGGAGCAGGACCCTGAGGGGGGAGGGGGTCTACCGGAGGGGGACCTGGCGTAAGGAAGAGCGGCGGGGGAGGGAGGGACGCAGTGCGGTAGGGGAAGAGACGGTAGTAGGGAACCGACTCGTCAAAGGTGACGTCCTGGGACGCGAAGACACGGCGCGAGGTGGGGTGGTAGAACTGCCAGCCTGGCGCGTCAGGGGGAAAGCCAAGGAAGACGCAGGGAACAGCACGAGAGGACAGCTTGTCCGCAGACAAGTCGCGGACAAACGCCCTAGATCCCCAGACCCGGAAACGCGACGCATCACCAACCTTCCCCGTCCACAGCAAAGCAGGGGAGGTCTCCGGCATGGAGACCCGGGGGTGAAGGTTGAGCTGATGCGCCGCGTACCGAACCGCAAACGGCCACAGAAAATGGGGAGCAGCCGCATGGATCATGGACGTACGAGCGACGTCCATGACCATGCCGATGCGGCGCTCAGCAATCCCATTCTGCTGCGGAGAGTCCGGAAGCGTGAAGGTCTGGCGGATGCCCCGTGCACGACAGAAGGCCCGCAGAAGGTCAGAGGAGAACTCTCCGCCTCGGTCGGAGTGCAGACGCCGAACAGGAAAGTCGGAGCCGAAACTCTCCTGGAGCTGGAGACGAGCCGCGCGGATCCAGGCGATCAACACCTCAGTGACGTCACCCTTGCTGCGCAAGAGGAATACTGCGGTGTAACGCGAGTAGTCGTCAACCACCAGCAGGAAGTAGCGCTCCTGACCCTGCCCACGGACGCGGGCTGGGCCCCACACGTCCATGTGAAGCGTCTGCAGCGGAGCCTCTGTCGGAGGAAACTCGGAGGAGTGAGGAGCAGCGCGCTGCCGCCCCTCGACGCAGGGAACGCAGGTGGGGGCAGGCCCCGGAGGAAGGGGAGGGAGGGACCGGGGGAGACCAGAAACAAGAAGACGGGAAGCCATGCCTCGAAGGCGAGGCAGGGAGGGGTGACCAAGACGGTGGTGCCAGAGGAGAGTCCGGTGGGACAGGAGACGACACGAGCAGGGGGCAGACTCAGGACCAGACCTGGACGCCGCAGCAAACACCTGACCCGACGCTGCTACCTGAGCAGACTCAGTGACTGGAGGAGACTCAGTAGTCAGTGTGTACAGGCTCGACCCTGGCCGACGAGCAAACGTGGCCAAGTGGCGGTCTGTGTCCGCACAAGTGCAGTGGGTCACCCGCTGACGCGCAGGGGTGAACTGGTCAACCCCCCCATCCTGGAGGTCAGCACCCGCCACCAAGTTCGTAGAGAACGAGGGGAGGTAGAGACCCGACAGGGAGCCAGACGGGACCGCCGGACACGGTAGGACAGTGGAGTAGTGAGCAAGGACAGGACCCCCAGAGGGGTCCGCCAGGGAGACCGCAACAGGCCGACTGAGCGGTGTGAGAGTGGTGCAGTCTCGAAAGAAGGAGCGGGAAGCACCCGAGTCAAGGGTGAAGGTGTGGGTGTCCGGGGACGACGCAGCACCTGAGAGCGCAAACTCACCGGCACCTGGGGCAGCAGACGCACTGGCACCTAGAGCAGCAGCCTCACAAGTACCTAGCGCAGCAGCCTCTATGCCTGGGTCAGGCGGGAAACACCGGTAACAGTCACCCTCATCACTAATAGTCACAGCATACATGGCAGCAAGAATAGCATCAAAATCAAGATCATAGATTGCAACACCCGCCCTAGACAGCTCGCCCCAGCGAGGGATCTCAGTAGCGTCGGGGAACTGGTGGCGCCACGCGTCTGTCAGACGACCGAAGCAGCGCTGGGTGGGGTGCGCGCCCCCACACTGCTCACCCGCCCGGTCGCCGGTACGGAGAACGTAGGTACAGGGGCCAGCACCCCCGCCCCGCTGACGAGCAGCGTACCACTCACGAAGCTGCTGGGGGGAAGGGGTCTCACGGGTACGCTGCTGCTGCTGCTGCTGGCGCGCACCACCACCGGAGCCACCCCTCTGCGCAGCGCCACCCCGACCAGCTCCGCCGCCTCCGCCGCTACCTCCTCCACTACCGCCACCTCCGCCACCTCCGCTCCCACCGCCACCGCCGCCTCCACCTCCACCTCCAGTCCCGCCACCGACGCCCCCACCCCCGCCACCACCCCCACCGCCACCCCCACCCCCTCCACCACCTCCACCTCCGCCTCCACCGCCCCCGCCAGCTCCTCCTGCACCCTTGCCCCCCTTGCCCTTGCCAGGGCGGCGTCTCCCGCTAGGGGCAGACGCCGCAGCGACCGACTCAAGACCAACGAGGTCGGCCGCAGCAGCAGAGGCAACAGAGGGCAAGAGGGGAGAGGGGGAGCACCCCTCAAAGACAGGGGTACGAGGGTCACCACGAGAGGCACCTACTGCGACTATGCTCTTCTCTGCCGCGAGCAGGCGCTCCTCGAGGAGGTCAACGGTGAGGGTGGTGGGGCAAACAGAGAGGAAGTGGTCCCTGACCGGGCGAAGGGTGTCAGGGAGCCGGGTGACTATGTAGTAGAGGGTGATGTACATGGGGGGGGGGGGTTCTTGGCGCAGAACTCAGCAGGAAGCGCAGCGCGGTAGCGGGTGTCACTAGTGCGAAGGTGCGTAATGAGGTCAGCGACAGTGGGAAAAGTGGTGAGGTCAGGGAAGAGGTACGGTAGGATGAGGCGGCTAAGCGCAGCAGTGGCAGGGGAAGAGTAGCGTGCAACTACAGCGTCGTACAAGGTCTTAGCACTCTTGTACTGGCTAAAGTGCGCACGCTCAGCGGTCGGCAAGTGGCGGCGCACAGCAAGGCGGGCAGCAGCATCGCGCGTGGCCCACTGAGAGCGAACAGTGGGGTCAGCATCAGCAGCAGGGGCAGGAGAGGCACCAGAAGTGAGGTCAAAGAGGGAGAGACCGTCTGCTCTGTCGCTCAGTAGGAAAAGCTGCAGGTCATCTACCCAGACGTCAAAGTCAATGGCCCGACCCTCAGCGTCAAAGGTGAGGACACTGGGGGAAGCCATGACAGCAGTAGACGAGCAGTGAGAGCAGCAGGCAAGGGCAGAGCAGTGGCGGAGGCGCTGCTCTTACCGGGCAGGCGAGAAGGACCGAGGCGCGCCGGCGGGAACAGGGCCACGACGGCAGGAACGGCGGCTCAGCGGCTCGACAGCTCGGCGGCAATGGCGTCTCGGCGGCTCGGCAGCACGACTGCAGTGGCGGCTGGGCGGCTCGGCAGCTCGGCGGCACCGGCAGCTCGGCGGCTCCGGCAGCTCAGCGGCAGCGGCGGCTGGGCGGCGTCGGCGTCGCGGCGGCTCGGCTGCTCGGCGGGGCCGCGAGGGTGTCGCGACGGGGCCGCGAAGGGCGGCGGTGGGGTCGCACGGGTGGGGCGACGGGGTCGCGGGCGGCTGCGACGTTCGGGGGCGCGGGCGGCTGTGGCGGAGTCACGGGCGGCCGCGGCGACGGGATCGCAGGCGGCCGTGGCGGCAGGGACGCGGGCGGCTGCGACAGCAGGGCCGCGAGCGGCTGCGGCGACGGGGTCGCGGGCGGCCGCGGCGAAGGGGTCGCAGGCGGCTGCCGCGACGAGGCCGCGGGCGGCGCGAAGGGCGACGGGGCCGCTACAGGCGGCAGTGGGGTCGCGGGCGGCTAAGCCGCGAGGGGCGACGCCGGGGTCGCGAGGGTGGGGCCGCGAGGTCGCGAGGGTAGGGCGACGGGGCCAGTGGAGGCGGCGCCGGGGCCGCTAGGGCGATGCGACGGGGCCGTAAGGGCGGCGCGATGGGGCCGCTAAGGGCAGCTAGAGGGGAGCGCGACTCGGGCAGGGGCGGAGCGCGCTCCGGGCAGGAAAAAAAAGGTTGGTGGGCCCTAGGAACAGTTCCCACGAGGGAACCTGCTCTGATACCATGTGAAAACTTAGAACGAGAATGAGTGTGACTAACAAGAATGAGAGTTCAAATATGAAACCCTAGAGCTCTGTACCCTCTAAGGCTAAACCCACTGTAGCCTACAAAGCTACAACATGCATAATGTTTGACACCATACACATGCAATATGCACCTGGACCTAAGTTTTCTTCTCCTAGTATGTTTGAGAAAAGCATTGGTTGTAAACAACAGTCGCACCAGTAGCGCCAACAGCTCCTGTGGCTGGAGTAGTGGCAACAGTGCCAAGCACAGCACTGTGTCTTCCCATGTGGCAGGACCCTTTGTCAAAACTCATTTATATGTCTGTAGGCTGTAGTGGGGTAGCTTCATAGGGTACAACCCTTTTCGGTTGTCTACTTGTACTCTTCATCCATTCTAGTGAAGTCATTCTTGCTCACTAGATTTTGACATGGTTTCAGAGCACGTAGGTCCCTAGGACCAAATTTTTTTTTTTAGGGCCCACCATTCGTTCTAGCCTGCCCGTTTTTCTGCCCTGCCCCTAACGATCGCACCCGGCCGCCCGCTAGAGCCTCCCTCCCCCACGCGTTCACAACTGCCCTGTCTCGTGCACTGCCCCACATGCTGCCAGAGCACTGCCCTAGGCGCTATCCGAGCGCGCAGCTGCCCGCGACCTGCCCGCGCATGCACTGCCCGTGCCCCGCGCGCTCTGCTGCCCGCGGCCTGCGCGTCCTGCTGCCCGCGCGCCCTGCAGCCTGCGTGCACCTGTGCTGCCCGCGTCGCCTGCAACCCTAATGCTGTGACCCCCCTATAGGCTAACCCACTACAGCCTACACAAATACAACATGTATAATGTTTGACACACCCCCATAGGCAAAGTGGGGGAGACCTAGGGGTCACAAGACCAGTCAAGGCAAAGCAAGGCAACAACAAGCTCAGGGTGGATCTCAAGGATTCCACACAAATTCCGAGCACAAGCTAGTGGTCACAAGACCAGTTCACATGCAGGTTTATAACAGAGCAAGAGATACAGTGATCACAACCTAGCAAGAGTAAACATGCAGGTATAGATATATATAGTGATCACAGTACAAGCAAAGTCAAGAGGTAAGTAAGTGAGGTCCAGTAGGCACAAGGCCTAGCAGAGTGCAGAAGCGCTGATGGTCACGAGGCTGAAGCGCCTTGGTGAACACATCAGCAGTGTTGGCCTCAGTGGCCACGTAGCGAATACAAAGCTGACCGCGCTGCTGCAGCTCTCGAGCAAGGAAGTACCGCAGGGCGATGTGCTTCGTTCTGTGCTCCAGTCTGTGCTCCTCACACAAGGCAATGGCAGCCTTGTTGTTGACGTACAGCACTGGAGGAGAACGAGGCCGCTCTCCGAGGTCGGTCAGCAGGTAGGTCAGCCAGCGTAGCTCCTGGGCAGCCATGGCTGTAGCGTAGATCTCAGCCTCGCAACTGGAGCCGAGAACAGAAGACGAGCGTGTAGAGCGCCAAGAAACTGAGCCAGAGCCAAGGCTGAAGGTGTAACCCTGAGACGACCGCTGAGTGGCCTGGTCGTCTGCCCAAGAAGCGTCTGAGTGCCCTGTGAGAACAACTCGGTCTCGCCCTCCAAGCACAAGCCCCATGCCCGACGTACTGCACAAGTAGCGCAACACCCTCTTAGCGGCATCCATGTGCTCCTTCCTGTGACGGCCAGGAGCGACATAGCGTGCAAGGATGCTAAGAGGGTATGCAAGGTCAGGTCGAGTGCAGGTCATCAGGTACATGAGGCAGCCCACAAGCTCTGGATACGGGCCACTCGGCTCTACGGACTCATCCGAAGGCAGAGCTGAGAGCGAGTGACCGGTAGGCAGAGGAGTGGACTGAGGCGAGGAGTACGTGAAGCGGAAGCGCTGGAGAACCTGCTGCACCATGTGTGACTGAGTCAGGGTGATGGTGCGCCGTGCTCTGTCCCGGGTGATCCGCAAGCCAAGATAGCTTGTCAGCTCACCCAGGTCTGTGCACGTGTGTCTCCTCTGCAGCTCCGACTTCACGTGAGCGAGTCCTGCAGTGTCAGCAGTGGCAAAGACCAAGTCGTCGACGTACACGAGGATGTAGAACGGCGGCAGCGAAGTGTCGGTGCGCAGGAACAGCGACGGGTCAGCTGTAGAAGGCGCGAACCCAAGAGCCGCAAGTGTAGTCCTCAGTGTGTCGTGCCACTCACGCGGAGCCTGGCGGAGACCGTAGACCGGCCGCTGAAGCCTCCACTGGGTACCAGGAGGAAACGACCCAGTGAAGCCAGGTGGGCGGCGCAGCCAGATCTCCTCGTGCAGGCTGCCCTGCAAGAAAGCAGTGCTGAAGTCAAGTGAGTGAAGCTCGTAGTCGCGGTGAGCGGCTATGTGCAGCAGCACCTGAAGAGTAGTCATCTTCGGGGTGGGGGAGAAGGTCTGGAAGAAGTCAACTCCCTCTCGCTGACTGAAGCCTCGAGCCACGTAACGCGCCTTGAAGACAGGAGGAGAACCCGGTGGCCGCTTCACCCTGAAAATCCACATGCCACTGACGATGTTCGCCCCAGGCGGGGGAACCTCGTCAACGTAGGTGCGTGTGGACTTCCAGGAAGCCATCTCGGCGTCCATGGCTGTCTGCCACTGAGAGGAGTAGGGACCCGCCATCGCCTCAGCGTAAGTGCGCGGGGTCGGGATGTCTGGTGCATCCGGGTCTCCCTCAGGGGCAACTAGCAAGGACACGAGACGGGGCAAAGCAGCAGCAAGACACTGGAACTCCTCCTGTTTGTCCTCAAGGACGTCCGTGCCAAGAGCACACTCACCCCCGACGGACGGAGGACAAACAGACTCAGACTCAGACTCAGCAACAAGGCTAGCAGCATAGTCTAGACGACAGGCAGCAGCAAAGTCAACCAACTCAGCGACCAGAGCAGATGCAGCCGAGGACTCAAAGGTAGGGTCAGTGACAACAGTAGCGAGGAGACGCGTGACAGTAGGGTGCTCAGCACGATACCGGTCAGACTCAGGGTCCGGAACGTCAGGCAAAGAGGACGCAGGAGGAGACGGTAGAGGGACACGCTGAGGAGCAGTAGAGGGACGCAGAGTCATGTAGTGAGTGCCTGGGACAGGAGGAGGACGCTCACGACGGACACGACTAGCAGTGCGAGCAGGACGAACAGGCGACGCAGGACGAGACTCAGACTCACGACGCTCTGTAAGACCTCCTGTGGGACCAGTGTAAGGAGAGGGAGCAGGGAGAGGCGAGGTAGGCGGTAACTGTGACTGCGGCTGGACAGGCGGGGGACACTCTACGGAGGGAGGAGGACAAGGAGGAGGAGCCTGCCCAAGAACCTGCTGAAGGAGCGGTACGAAGTACGGTCGCGGCCGCGCAGCGTCTCCAGAAGCAGAGGAGACTCCAGCGGCCGGGTCCTCAGTACCAGTAGGAGCTCCAGCGTCCGGGTCCACAGCACCAGCAGCAGCTCCACCGGCCGGGTCCTCAGCAGCAGCAGCAGCTCCAACGCCCGGGTCCTCAGCAGCAGTAGCAGCGCCACCGCTCGGGTCCTCCGCACCAGCAGCAGCTCCACCGTCCGAGTCCTCAGCACCAGCAGCAGCTCCAACGTCCGGGTCCGCAGCACCAGCAGCAGCGCCACCCCCAGGGTCCGCAGCACCAGGAGCACCACTCCGAAGACTGCAGCGGCGTGTGTACCACTCGCGGATCTGCTGAATGGGGGGGAGCTCCTGGGTAGGAGGGGTACCTCTCCTGCAGCTGCTGGGAGGAGAGGGCTCCTCCAGGTGTAGCACGCGCAGGCTCAGCACCCCCAGACTCAGCACCCCCAGACTCAGCACCCCCAGGCTCAGCACCTCCAGGCTCCGCACCTCCAGGCTCCGCACCTCCTGGCTCAGCACCCCCAGGCTCCGCACCCCCAGACTCAGCACTCCCAGGCTCAGCACCCCCAGACGCAGCACCCCCAGGCTCAGCACCCCCAGACGCAGCACCCCCAGGCTCAGCACTCCCTGACGGACGAGAGTCAACAGCTACCTCGACAGGCTCACCCGGGTCTACCTGGGACACACCTGAGGGAGCGGCACCCTGAGGGGGGAGGGGGTCTGGTACCTCAGCACCTGGAGCAAGGAAGAGAGGCGGGGGGGGGAGCGGGGCAGTGCGGTAGGGGAAGAGGCGGTAGTAGGGGACGGACTCGTCAAAAGTGACGTCCTGAGAGGCCAGGACACGACGCGAGGTGGGGTGGTAGAACTGCCAGCCAGGGGCGTCCGGGACAAAGCCAAGGAAGACGCAGGGGACAGCGCGACGGGAGAGCTTGTCCGCGGACGTGTCGCGGACAAAAGCTCGGGATCCCCAGACCCGAAAACGCGACGCATCGCCAGCCTCTCCCGTCCAACGCAGTGTCGGAGAAGTCTCGGGCAAGGAGACACGGGGCCAGAGGTTGAGCTGATGCGCAGCGTATCGAACTGCAAACGGCCACAGAAAATGGGGGGCAGCCGCATGGCTCAAGGAGGTACGAGCGACCTCCATGACCAGACCAATGCGGCGCTCAGCAACCCCATTCTGCTGTGGAGAGGCCGGAAGCGTGTACGACTGCTCAATGCCCTCCTGCTGACAGAAGGCCTCCAATAGGCCAGAGGAAAACTCCCCACCTCTGTCAGAGTGCAGACGCAGGACAGGGAAGTCGGAGTGGAAACGCTCACTGAGCTGGAGACGAGATCTGCGGATCCAAGGGATCAAGACATCAGGGACGTCACCCTTGGCGCGCAAGGGGAAGACCGTGGTGTAACGTGAGTAGTCGTCAACAACAATCAGGAAGTACCTCTCCTGACCCTGACCACGGACGCGGGCTGGGCCCCACACGTCCATGTGGAGCGTCTGCAAGGGAGCAGTCGTCGGGGGAAAGGAGGAGGAGTGAGGAGCGGCGCGCTGCCGTCCCTCGACACAGGGAATACAGGGAGGAGCAGGCGAGTCGGGAAGGGGAGGGAGCACCCTGGGAAGACCAGCAACAAGGTCCCGTTTGTGCATGGCCCGAAGGCGCTGCACAGACGGGTGACCAAGGCGGTGGTGCCAAAGGACAGTCTCATGCGCCAGAGAGCGACACGAGCAGGGGGCGGACAGCTGACCTGACGCAGACGCAGACGTAGACGCAGACGCAGCTACCTGAGGAGACTCAGTGGTCAGTGTGTACAGGTCCGACCCCGGCTCCCGAGTGAAGGTAGCCAGGTGGCGACCCGTCCGAGCATACGTGCAGTGTGTCACGCGCTCGTAGGCGGGGGTGAACTGGTGAACACCCCCGTCCTGGAGCGCACTACCTGCCACCAAGTTCGTAGAGAACGAGGGGAGGTAGAGACCTGACAGCGTGCCGGACGGGACCGCCGGACAAGGAAGGACAGTGGAGGAGGTCGCAATGACCGGACCCCCAGAGGGGTCAGCAAGGGAGACAGCAACTGGCCGAGCGAGTGGCTCAAGGATAGTGCGGTCACGAAAGAAGGAGCGAGAAGCACCTGAGTCCAGTGTGAAGGTGTGCAGTGCTGCAGTCGACTCAGTACCAGGGGACACGGACGCACGAGCACCTAGGGCTGCAGCCTCACCAGGACCTGTGGGAGCAGACGCGCTAGCACCTAGAGCGGCAGCCGGACTGGCCTGAATGCCCGGGTCGGGCGGAACACGCAAGTACTGAGCACCCTCTCCACTAATAGACATCGCATACATGGCAGTGAGAATAGCATCAAAGTCTAAAGCCCAAATATCAACACCCCTCTTTTCCAGATCAGCCCAGCGCGGCAGCTCAGTGGCAGCAGGAAACTGAGTGCGCCACGCATCGTTAAGGCGCGCGAAGCAGCGCTGCGTGGGGTGCGGCCTCCCACACTGCTGGCCGCTGCGGTCACCTGTGCGAATGACGTACGTGCAGGTAACGCTACGCTGCGCATACCACTCACGGGCGGCCTGAAGCGTCGGGGCGGGCTGCTGACTCTGCCCTCCGCCAGTGCCTCCACGACCACCACCCCCACCGCCGCCGCCCCGGCCACCTCCACCCCTGCCGCCGCCACGACCACCTCCGCCTCCGCTGCCGCCTCCACCACCACTCCCACCGCTGCTGTCTCCTCCCCCACTGCCGCCACTAGTCTCCCCAGCCGCGCCTCCACTCCCACCGCCTCCACCCCCACCTCCTCCGCCGCCACCCCCACCCCTGCCCCCCTTGTTCCTGCGGCGCCCGCTCGAAGCAGACGCGGTCCCGACCTTCTCAGCACCAAGAAGGTCGACAGCAGCAGCAGAGGCGACAGAGGGGAGGAGGGGGGAAGGGGAACACCCCTCAAAGAACGGGGTGCGGGGGTCGCCACGAGAGGTGCCTACAGCGACGATGCTCGCCTCAGCTGCAAGCAGTTCCTTCTCGAGGAGGGCAACAGTGAGCTCAGTGGGGGAGCGAGAGAGGAAGTGCTCGCTGACTGCGCGCAGAGAGTCAGGGAGGCGGGTGACGATGTGGTAGAGAGTGATCCAGAGCGGGGGGGGGGGTTGCTAGTGAGAAACTCGGCAGGCATAGCAGCGCGAAAGCGGGCCTCACTAGTCTTAAGGTGGGTGATGAGGTCTGCGACAGTGTGAAAGGAGGCTAGGTCGGGGAACAGGTAGGGGAGAGTGAGGCGGCCTAGCGTGGCAGAAGCGGGTGAGGAGTAGCGGGCAACTACAGCGGTGTAGAGGTCCTTAGCAGTCTTGCACTGGCCGAAGTGCTCGCGCTCGTCTAGCGGCAGGGAGTTGCGAATAGCAAAGCGAGCGTGCGCATCACGGGTCTGCCACTGGGAACGCAGAGTGCTGTCAGCAGACGAGTCAGGGGCAGTGGCATGGCCTAGGGCATGGTCGTACAGTGAGATATCTTCCTTGGCAGTGAGCTGTAGGAACAGGTGCAGGTCATCTAGCCAGGTTTCGAACTTCACTGGGCGGCCCTCGGCATCGAAAGCTAGAACGGGAGGACTAGCCATAGTGACAGTAGCAGTAGTAGGAGAAACAGTAGCGGTAGCAGTGGAAGCAGTAGGAACAAGGCCGCTGGAAAGGTGTGCGCAGGGTCAACGGGGCCGGCGTGGTGCACGAGCGGCAGTAGTAGGGAGCGCGACAGCAGGAGCTGCAGCGGTGCGCGACCGAAGGGCAGGAGCTGCGGCGCACTAGCGGTAGCGGGCGACTCGCGGGCGGCGGCTGCAGAGGCGCACGGGCGGCAGCGGCTTATACGCACGGGCAGCAGCGCCGACAGCGCACGGGCGGCAGCGGCGAGCGGTGCGCAAGCAGCAGCGGCAGCAGCGCACGGGTGGCAGCGGCGTCGGTGCACGGGCGGCAGCGGCGTCGGCGGACGGGCGGCTGCGGGCAACGGGCGTGCGGCAGCTGCGGCGGCGAGCTGCGGGCCTGCGGGGCCACGGCGGGGTGTGCGCGAGCGGGCGACGGGCGGCTGCAGCAGCGGGCGTGTCAGCGAGGCGCACAGGCAGCGCGCGGGCAGCGTGCGGGGCCGCGCGTAAAGAAAACAGCCGCGCGCGTGCGGCTAGCGGGGCGCGCGCAGCGAAATCGACCGCGCGCGGGCGGCTGGCGGGCTGCGCGCGCGCGGTAGGTAGGAGGCGCACGAGGGCGCGTAGGCGCACGAGGCGCACGGTAGGTAGGTAGGTATGTAGGTAACGGTGGGCCCTAAGAACGGTCCTAGCGAAGGACCTGCTCTGAAACCATGTCAGAAATAACGGACTGGAATGGTGAACTAGAAAGGATTGTGAGTACAAATATGAAACCCTAATGCTGTGACCCCCCTATAGGCTAACCCACTACAGCCTACACAAATACAACATGTATAATGTTTGACACCTGCTGCCCGCGTGCGCCCTGCTGCTCATGCGCGCCCTGCTGCCAGCGCGCCCTGCTGCCATGCGCCCTGCTGCCCACGTGCCCTGCGCACCCTGCTGCCCCACGCCCCGCTGCCCGCGCGCCCTGCGTGCCCTGCAGCCCGCACGCATCTGCTGCCCACGCGCCCTGCAGCCCGCGTCGCCTGCTTCCCAGCGCACGTCTGCTGCTCAGCGCGCCCTGCACACCCTGTTGCCAGCGCGCCCTATTGTCCACGCACCCTGTGCGCCCTGCTGCCCACGCACCCTGCGCGCCCTGCTGCCCGCGCGCCCTACACCCACTGCTGCCCACGCGCCCTGCGTATCGTGCAGCCTGTGCGCGCCTGCTTCTCGCGCGCCCTGCAGCCCGCGTCGCCTACTGCCAGTGCGTCCTGCTTCCCGCGCACCCTGCGCACCCTCTTGCCACGCGCCCCGCATGCCCTAGCCGCCCGCGCACTGCCCTAGCCACCCACGCACAGCCTTAGCCACAGCTGCCCTAGCCGCCCGCGCACAGTTGCCACAGTCGCAGCACCTCCCACTACAACTACTGCAGCTACGACTTCCTCTGCAGCCCTTGCGCCGCTGCTGCCGATTGCTGCTGCCCGTTATGGTCACTCGTGTAGGTACTTGTACGTCTGCTCTTATAGGTGGTGCCACTAGTGGAGGCAGAGGTTCTGGGGGTGGACATTAGCGGCAGTAGCGTCACCCGGAGACTCTCTTGCCGCAGCAGCTTCGTGAGTGGGTTATTCGGCAAGGCCGCTCTGGTTGGGGTACTGGTGCTGGAGGTACTGAACAGCTGCCGCAGGCTCGTCAACAGGAAACTCTCTCGCCGCAGCAGCTTCGCGAGTGGGTTATTCAACGAGGCCGCTCTGGTTGGGGTACTGGTGCTGGAGGTACTGGACAACAGCAGCAGGCTCGACGACAGGAGACTCTCTCATCGCAGCAGCTTCGGAAATGGGTTTCTCAGCGATGCATCCCTGGTGGTTTAGAGGCTACTAGTCTAGGTGTCGTTGAGCCTACTAGCACAGGTGCAGCCCCTGCGGAGGCTCTGCACACCTTCACGCTTGACTCATGCGCGCCTCGCTGCTTCTTCCGCGACTGCACCACAGTCACACCGCTCACTACAACTGTCCCGGTCACTCTGGCTGATCCCTCTAGGGGCCCAGAAGTAGCACGTGCCTCCACCGTTCTCCCGTGTCCGACAACCCCTTCCGGCTCGCTTGCAGGTCTCCACCTTCCCTCATTCATTACGAACTTGGTGAGTAACGCTGTCCTCCAGGATCAGTTTGTCACTGTGACTTCTCGTGGGGGTGAGCTTTTGGCGATCTGTACGGAGTCACGGACAGGCGCCCACCTCGCCACGTTCACTCGGAGACCCGGGTCTGGCCTGTACACACTGACCACTGAGTCTGCACAGGTAGCTGCGTCGGGTTAGTTAGCTGCGTCTTGCTCGTGTCGACTTCTTACGCACACGTCTATCCTCCGGCACCACCGTCTTGGTCACCCCTCCCTGCCGCGTCTGCGTAGCATGCACTCCCATCCCTGGCCCCCCTGATGGGGTCCCCTGATGGAGACCCAACGAGGCACATGGCAGAGGAGAGTCTAGGGGTGCTGGTTCTAGGGGTGCTGCCTCTAGGGGTGCTGCTTCTAGGGATGCTGCGGGTCCTAGTGGTAGTGCAGTCATGGGTGCTCCTGCTGGAGGTTCTGGTGTTCGACAGCAGCAGCAGTCTATTTGACAAGAGACTCTCGCCGCAGCAGCTTCGCAAGTGGGTTGTTCGGCAAGGCCACTCTGGTCCCAGTGCTTGGAGTACTGGTGCTAGAGCTGGAGGTACTGGAGTTGTTGGAGCTGCAGCTGGAGGTCTTGGATGTACTGGGGCTGCTAGTATTGGAGTTGCTGGTGCAGGAGGAACAGGTGCTAGAGGTGCTGGAGCTGGCGGTACTGGAGGTACTGAAGCTGAAGGTGCTGGAGGTACTGGAGCTGGAGGTGCTGGAGCTGGAGGTGCTGGAGGCGTTGGTAAAGGAGGTGCTGGTAAAGGAGGTGCTGGTGCTAGAGGTTTTGGTGCTGGAGGTGCTGGTGCTGGAGGTGCTAGAGCTGGTGACACTGCAGATACTGGAGCTGTAGGTGTTGGAGGTACTAGAGCTGGAGTTGTTGGTGCTCGAAATGCTGTAGGCGCTGATGCTGGAGGAACTGGTGCTGGAGGTACTGGTTCTGGAGGTGCTGGTGCTGGAGGTGCTGGAGCTGGAGGTACTGGAGCTGCTGGAGCTGTAGGTGCTAGAGGTACTTGCGTTGGAGCTGCTGGTGCTGGAGGCGTTGTTGGTGCTGGTGGTGGAGGTACTGGTGCCGGAGGTACTGGAACTGGAGCTGGCGGTGCTGGAGGTACTGGTGCCGGAGGTGCTGGAGCTGGAGGTACTGGAGGTACTGTGGATTAGCGACCGTTTTTCTTGCCTCTGCCGCAATCGTCGCTGCCACCACCTGGCTCGGCACTCCACGAGGTTCTTAGTCTTCTGTCCTCCACCCCGCCTGACACGTCACGGCCCCAGTTACAGCCTGACTCCTCACTACCTGCTCCTTCTCCTTATACTGAGCAGACAAACTCCCTGATAGAGCATCGTGAGCTTGCGTCTCGTCCTGCCTTGCCTGCTCGTCGTGCTCGTCGTATTCCTTGTCCTCGTCCTCCACCAGTACCCGGCACTCACACAATGACACTTCATCATTCCTCTTTTCCACAGCATGTTTCTCTACCGTCTCCTCCAGAGTCCTCCCATCCTGACGTTCCTGACCCCGAGTCTGACCTTACTCATGCTGCTAGTCCTACTGTCACGCGTCTCCTGGCCACCCTCGTCACTGACCCTTCCTTTGATTCTACTGCGTTTGCATTAGTCACTGAGCTCGTTGACTTCGCTGCTACCTGTCGTCTAGACTACGTTGCGAGTCTTTTTACTGAGTCTGAGTCTGACTATCCTCCGTCCGTCGGGGGTGAGCTTGCCCTTGGAAATGACGTTCTTGAGGACAGGCAGTCCGAGCTCGAGTGCCTTGAGGCTACTGTACCTCATCTTGCTTCCATGCTGCTTTGCCCTGAGGAACCCAGATGCTCTAGACATCCCCACCCCACGCTCTTATGCAGAGGTGATCACTGGTGAGTACTCCTCTCATTGGCTGACAGCTATGGACACAGAGATGGCTTCTTGGAAGTCCACAGGCACCTACGTCTCTGCAGTTCCCCACCTAGGGCGAGCATAGTTGATGTCATGTGGATTTTCCGAGTGAAGCGACCGCCGGGTTCTCCGCCTGTCTTCAAGGCGCGTTATGATGCACGAGGCTTCAGTCAGTGACAGGGGGTCGACTTCTTCCAGACCTTCTCCCCAACCCCGAAGATGACTACTCTTCGAGTGTTACTACACGTTGCAACTTAGCGTTACGAGCTCCACTCGCTTGACTTCTCCACAGCTTTCTCGAAGGGCAGCCTTCATGAGGAGATACGGCTGCGCCGCCTACCTGGCTTCACTGGGTCGTTTCCTGAGGGTACCCAGTGGAGCCTCCGGCGGCCAGTCTACGGTCTCCGTCAGGCACCTCGTGAGTGGCACGACACACTGAGGACTACACTTGCGGCTCTTGGGTTTGCTCCTTCGACTGCTGACCCGTCGTTGTTTCTGCGCACCAACTCTTCTCTGCTTCCGTTCTACGTCCTCGTGTATGTCGACGACTTGGTCTTTGCTACTGCTGACACTGAGGCACTGGCCCTTGTGAAGGCGGAGCTGCAGAAGAGTAACAGCTGCATTGACCTGGGTGAGCTGCGCAGCTATCTTGGGTTGAAGATCACCCCGGACAGAGCACGGCGCACCATCACTCTGACTCAGTCACACATGGTGCACCAGGTCCTTCAGCGCTTCGGCTTCCAGTTCTCCTCGTGACAGTCCACTCCTCTGCCTACAGGCCAGTTGCTCTCAGCTCCACCTTCGGATGAGTCCGTAAAGTCGAATGGTCAGTCTCGAGAGCTTGTCGGCTGCCTCATATACCTGATGACCTGCACTCGACCAGACTTTGCGTACCCTCTCAGCATCCTGGCGCGCTTTGTTGCTCCCAAGAGACACCGACCAGAGCATTGGCGGGCTGCACAGAGGATGTTGCGTTACTTGTGCAGTACATCGGGCATGGGGCTCGTGCTTGGAGGACGGGGTTCAGTTGTACTCACTGGACACTCAGACGCTTCTTGGGCAGACGACCAGGCGACTCAGCGGTCGTCACAGGGTTACACTTTCAGTCTTGGCTCCAGTTCAGTTTCCTAGAGGCCTACCGGCTCGTCTTCAGTTCTCAGCTCCAGTTGTGAGGCTGAGATCTACGCGGGGGCCATGGCTGCACAGGAGCTACGCTGGCTGACCTACCTGCTGACCGACTTGGGTGAGCGGCCTCGTTCTCCTCCGGTTCTGTACGTCGACAACACGACCATGATTGCCTTGTGTTAGGAGCACCGTCTGGAGCACATAACGAAGCATGTGGCTCTGCGTTACTTCCTGACACGAGAGTTGCAGCAGCGTGGTCAGCTTTGTCTTGCTTACGTGGCCTCACGGGCCAACACTGCTGATATTTTCACCAAGGCACTTGTGTCTGGTGATCATCAGCGTTTCTGCACTGCTCTAGGCCTTGTGCCTACTCTGCCTCACTTGCTTTCTTACCACTTGACTTTGCCTTGTACTGTGATCTATACATATATTCCTGCTTGTTTACTCTTGCTTGTACTTTCTTATAACTCTACATGTGAATTGGCCTTGTGGCCTCTTGCTTGTGCTCAGATAGTGTGGTGATCTTGAGATCCACCCTGAGCTTTGCTTTGCTTTGCTTTGTTCTTTTGCTTAATTGGTCTTGTGACTATTGGTTCTTCTTACTCTCCCCCACTTTGCCTATGGGGGTGTGTCAATACTCATTTATATGTCTGTAGGATGTAATGGGGTAGCTTACATAGGGTACAACCCTTTTAGGGTTGTGTGCTTGTACTCTTCATCCATTTTAGTGAAGTCATTCCTGCTCGCTAGATTTTGACACCCTTGTGCCCAGCAGCAGCCCGAGCAATAGCAGGGGAAGAATCAGGAGCAGGAGCAAGGACAAGGATCAGTGCAGCGCAATTGGTAGCTCAAGGGAGCCATACATCAAACCCACATGGGTTGTTCTCTGCACACTTTGCAGTGGGGTAGCACACAGAGAATCGGGGGAATCCTCGTACCAGCAATTGCGTGGGCTATGGCAGCCGGAGAGGCGTGATGGGTGGTGGCAACAGGCCAGAGGAAGAGCTTGAGGCCGTGGTGCTTGCAGGGGTTTCGGCACTAGTGGTCACAGGTGCTTTCCTTGTCAAAAAGAAGGTTGAAAAAAAATCTTGAACACCCCCCCCCCCCCCCCCCCCCCCCCCCCCCCCCCCCCCCCCCCCCCCTTCCAAAGCCATGGTGAGCCTTGTTAGGGTGAGAGTGGGATGAAAGCTTGACTCGGAGCTTACCGTACATGTGACAGAGATTCAGTCCAGAGCCTTTGTACATATTGTATGAAGAAATCTGCCAGTGGGTGATTGGGGGTAATTTCATGTACCGTTACCAAGGGTCCCATGTAAAGGACAACCTTATCACCTATGTACATAACGCAGTGTGTTCAAAACCCCTCTAGGACACAAACAATATGTAAAATGCTACTGAATTCTGTTACGATCAGAAACTGATCGACCCTAGGATCACCTCGGGAAGGTTCGCACACAACTGATTGATGGTGGTAGGCCCTTGACCTCAATAGCAGAGTGAATGTAAAATGTTTGAGATGAAAGAAAACATGCAAATACAGTGGTATAAATAAAAGTACATGAGAATTCGAATCGACCTAGCTAACCATGTACTCTAAGGGGTACATTCCCTTATTCAAATTCAAATCCAATCGTGCGGCGCGTACAGTTACGAAACTGTTCCCGCCAATTCCCTCGTTCCTGCAGCTCCTCGATTCCGTTTGCCTCCAACGGTCAAGATTCACTCCAACTGTTTACCCTGCCTTAAGTCAGCTCTGAGTCTTCGTGTTCGTACCTCGATACTGTGTGCTTCGCTTGCTTCGGTTAGGAGTGCAGAATCGTATTTCACTATTCATAACACCCCCCTTCACTCCTGACCGTAGCTCGACTTGACCTGCTTGACCACTCCGCTGAGTTCGGAGCAGTGTTGGTACTGCTGGCGTGGCAGTCGCTTCGTCAGGAAGTCAGCTGCCATGTCACCCATTGGGCAATAGGTCAGGTCGACCTTGCCTTTGTCGACTTCGTCCTTGACGAAGAAATACCGCAGCGCAATGTGCTTGGTGCGATTAATGAAACCAGGCGTGTTCGCGATACGGATCGTGCTCTGGTTGTCGCAGTGCAGGCGAAAGGTGGGCGAAGCTCGAATTTTCGCCTCCTGTAGGAGTTCTTGCAGGTAGAGGCCTTCGCGAACTGCTGCTGTTGCTGCGATAAATTCTGCTTCAGCGGATGACAGGGCAACCAGTTCCTGTTTCTGTGAATTCCATGAGATTGGTCCCGTCGGCTTGAGGCGGAACAGGAAGCCAGTTCTGAACCGTCGATTGTCAGGGTCTGCTGCGTGATCAGCGTCCACGTAGCCGATGAGGTTGAAGGATGGGGTTGGCACTGTTGAGTAGCAGAGCCCAATCTTGGGCGTTGAAATGAAGAACTGTAGAGCGCGTTGCAGATCCAGAAGATTCTCAGCTGTTGGTTTGCGAGAGTACTAAGCCAGTTGGCTCGCGATGTAGGAAAGGTCGGGCCTGCAGGTGACAGATGCGAAGAGCAGGCATCCCAGCTGCTGCTGGTAAGTCTGAATGCCAGCGGGGGATAGGGCTTTGTTGTCAGGTTTGTGGTTCGGTCCGGGAGTTCGGTAGGGAGTGGAGAGTGGTGCAGGGGAAATGTTGAAGCGTTTCCCAAGCTCCTCTGCATACTTAGTTGCTGAGAGGTGGATAGCTTCTGGCGCGTAGGAGATGTTGAGGCCTAAAAACTGTTTCACCTCGTAGTTGCAAGTGATATCGACGTGTCCTGCCACGCTCTTCTCAAACTGTTCCAATAGTTCATTGCTTGACCCTGTGTAAAAGAGGTCGTCGACGAAAACCGTGAGCGAGATGTATTCGCCGCGGAAATCACGGCGGTACATTCCTGGGTCGTGAGGCAGCTCCTTGAATCCAGTTTCAAGCAGGATGTTGTGCAGATACTGTTGCTGGAGCCTTGGCGCTTGTTTGATCTCGTAGAGGGATTTTCGCAGCTGACAAACACGCGAATCACCTTCGCCGTATGTGCGTGGCTGCTCCACGTAGATCACGGCATCTACTAACGCGTACAGGAACGCATTTTTCACGTCAATCTGGCGTAGGGGCAGGTGTCTGGCGGCGGCAATGGCGAGCAGAATTCGGACGGAGTGTGGCGGCTAACCGGTGCAAATGTTTGGTTGAAGTCGATGCCGTGCCTTTGATCATAACCCCGCACCACCCAACGCGCCTTGAAGCGCTCGATTGTGCCGTCTGCTGCGGTCTTCACGCGGAAGACCCACTTGTCGGAAAGGACCCTTGCGCCTTTGATCGATGCGCGGTCGACCAACACCCAGGTATCTCGGGATTCGAGCGCCTTAATCTCCGCGTCCATTGCCTCGCGCCACTCTTTGCTGTGTGGCCCAGTGAGTGCTTGGCGCGGGTTTCTCGACTCAATGACATGTGGCGCCTTTGAGGTTGCAGTGTGAAGTCCCAGCAACTACAGGCCAGAGACGGTGCTGTCATGACGATGCTGTGGGATAACTTCCTGCACATCGTCGTCGTCGCTCTCTGGCTCGGGCGGTGTTGTTGGTGGCGGTGTGCCTCTGCCGCTTGCTCCGGTTCCGCCCATTCTTCCTCCAGCGGAATTGTCGTCATCGTCATCGCTGCTGTGGCGATCTCCTCTCGTGAACTCGCCCCTGGTGTCCTGCTCCAAAATCGTTGCAGCGGCTTCGTCCTCGGGTGTTGCGTAGCTATGTCCGTCGTTAGCGTAAACGCGATTCGCGTTTGTTTGCTCGTCGTGGCGGAGCTGCTCGAGGAAGAGGCGCTTGTAGAAGATGACGTCGCGTGTGTGGGTGGTCTTCTGACGTGAAGTCCCCAGCGCGCGCGGCTGGCGAACTTGCCGATGGTTGAAGTCGGCGGGCGATATTGCACCATGCACCCCCACACGCGGAGCATGGAGGTGTCTCCCTTGGTCCCGGTCCATTTTACATGCGGTGATGAGTTGCCGGTGATGGCTGTTGTTGACAGCAGGTTGTGCACCCGCACGGCGTGGTGCATCGCGTAGGTCCAGTAGATCGGCGGCAGCTTTGACTGCTTCATCAGCGCCCGTACTTTCGTCACGAGCGTGCGATTCGTTCGCTCGGCTACACCCTGCTGCTGGTGCGCGTAGGGGAGAGAAATATGGTGCTCGATCCCCTTGTGCGCCAAGAAGTCCTACAGCTCCTTGCTCCTGAACTCTGCTGCGCCGTCCGACTGCCAGATCTTGAGTTTCTCCCCAGATTGCCGCTGCGCGTGCGCCAGCCAGAGGCGAAATGCCTCATATGCTCTGCTGCGCGCTTCCACGTTTACGACCCACACGTAACGTGTCCCGACGTCGATGAAGATGAGCGTGTATAGCTCGTCGTTGACCCCACAGTGCCCCGCGTTTAGGAAGTCGCTGTACACTTTGTACAGCTTGGGATATCGATTGGTTCCTGGCTCTAGTAGCGGGAACGGCTGATGGCTTAGTGCAGCTTCAGGACAGATGGTACAGTTGCGCCTCGTACTTCAGTGCCGTCTGGGTGCAGGAGTGCGCCAGGAGCGAAGACTCCTGTGTCGATGCAGTTTTTCAGCGTCGCGCGTGAGGGATGTCCGAGGCGCTGGTGCCAGAGTGCATCGTCAGCGCGGAATCCTCAGGTGTGCATGTAGCGCGTGCGGGCTTCTTCAGGGTCTTCGTCAGGTACTGGGGTAGGTTCTGCTGCTGTTGCTTCGTCTTCGTCATTGGCGGTAGTTAGCATTAGCGCCAAGAACTCTCTGTCGCGGATTTCGGAGAGAGGAATGTTGGTCCCGGGAATAGTTCCAGGGACGAAGGTGGGTTCACGTGGTTCAGGGGCAAGTCCGTAGACGGTGCGGCGCGGAGTCGACGGCTCGTTGCCCCAAGCGATGGTGTCCCAGGGATCGCGGTGCGGCGGAATATCAGGAGGAGGTCGCGCGGGTGGAGCACGACGCGAGGGGCGACCAAGTGGAACAACAGTTGGTTCCGCTTCTTCTTCTCCCCCCCTTTGGTCTTCGCGGGGAGCTTCCCAACCTTCACCGGAAGTGCCCCAACCGCTTGTCTCTCCGCTAGATGCGGCACCCCATCCGCCAGTGTCGCTTGTGCCCCATCCGCCAACGGTTCCCCACCCCCCTTCATTGGAGGCGTTCTCCTCTTCCTCCCATCCGCTCCATGCGAATGTTCCGCGCGCCTCGGCAAGGTTCTGTTGGCGGAGCTCCTCTACTTCGTGACGCGCCAAGTCCTCTTCTTCCTCCAAGGTGAGTTTTGCCGAGGGGTCGCGCCATTGGGGGTAAGCCTTCTGGAATTCCTCCCGTGTGTAGGGGCGCGCAACTCCTCGCGCGTCAGGTGCCGGCACTGGTGCCACGCAGCATGCCATGAATGTGCTGTGTTGCCGAGCCGGTGAGAGGATGTTTTCGGCGTTCCGAACACGCCGCGCGTTGCGATTTCAAGCTCCGGTTGCGACATCCCTTATTCTGGTGGTGCATGTCGCTCTGCTTTGGCGATGGCGGCAAGTCCACGGCCGGCAATCGCGCTGGTTGATGCGGTGGGAGTGTGACAGTCACGGTAGATGTCGTCTGGGTCAGGGTCGTGCAGCGCCAGGTCACGTGGGTGAGGGTGATGTGTTGCCCAAGATCTTCCGTCAGGGTGTTTCCAGTCCCTGCGGTGAATGTGCTCGAAGCGCAGTGGAACGAGATCGATTAATTCGTTCGAATCGGCGCTGCAGTCGGGAATGTCGAAGTCCAGGATATACACTCCATTTTCGGAGTGTGCTCGTCCGATCTGCCTGCGGAAGAATGTCGGCGATTCATAGTGCAGCATAATGTCACGTGTCTTGCGATCCGTGCTGAGCTCCACGCCGCAGTCCATGAGTTGAGCGGTTGAAGGCAGGTTGAAGCGCATTATCTGGATGATAAGCACGTCATTGAGGGAGATGTGAGTGCGGCTTCCCCGCGCCTTGAGTACGACAATCCCTTGCGCGCAGGCGCGTATTGTTGGCCACGGTGACGTATGTGACCATAGGGGTGGGGACGGCGTTGGAGAGGAAGCGCTCGGAGCCCACCATATGCTGGCCGCAGCAGCTGTCCAGGTACCAGGTGTTGTAGCGCTTCCCGTCGTCATGTGCGAGCAGCGCCAAACGCGGTGTGACGAGATGAGGTGTGTCGAACTTCATGAACTGCTCGCGCGAGAGCCAATCGAGTGGCGCCGCCCGCATGTCAGGTACGTGCGGGGGACTTTCAAGCAGCGGGACTGGGAGGTTCCAGTCCTGGTCGTCGTCGTCGGTGAAGTCGTGGCGCGGAGCTGCTAAAACGATTGTTGTTGGAGAACGCACCGATGGGTGCGAAGCTGGCTCAGGTGATGGTGAGCGCACGCGGCGACGACGCGATTCGCCTGTCATGGCCATGTTCCCCATGACATGGCGTACTGGGGCAGGCGGTGACAGCTGCTGCTGCTGATGCTGAACCGCTGGGTTCAGGTTGCGCGCGGGGGGTGTTAAATTTAGCTGTAGAAAGTAAGACTGAAGAAAGGAGAGGGAGGTTTGCACTAGCAACAATGGTGGTACAAATAGCTAACCCTAGAAGGGTTGTACTCGCTATAGAGCACCCCACTGCAGGCTAGAGCATAATATTCTGACACACCCCCATAGTCAAAGTGGGGTGTAATCAGCAGAGCAAGCAAAGTAGTACAAGCTCAGGGTGGATCACGATGTCACCACACATTCTGAGCACAAGCAAGAAGCAATAGTTTAAGGTTCACAATTATGAGCAAAGCTAGAGGCAGTCACAGGGGGCAAGTGAGGAGGAGGAGGGCTGGTGAGAGGAGAGTAGATAGGAGGCGACGACTGAAGATGCAGACACACGGGCAACAGACGGCTCTGGTGCGACAACGTGGCTACCGGGAATGAGTGCCCCGGAGTACAGGAGTAACAGGCTCCGCGGCTAATATGCGCGGCAGGAGCAACGGACCCACAGGCGACGGCGCAACCGGCTCTCTGAGCTACCGGGAATGAGTGCCCCGGAGTACAGGCGCTGCGTACGACACGACGGCAACCTCCGCTCAACCTCCCCCAACAGTCCCACACCCCTCGACACACACCCCCTGCTGCGCCCCTAGCTCCACTCCCCCTTCACCCCCCTAGGACCACTCCTTCGGCTCCCCACACAACCACCCCCCTGAGCGGCAGCTGCAGCAGCGGGAGACGGAGGAGGAGGAGAAGGAGGGGACGGGGCACACAACCGGCACCCCCACACCCGCCACCCCCACACTCTACATCCCCAAACCCTAAAACGGGTGGGATAGGGGCAGGAGCGCGGGGGACGGCGAGAGGGGGACGGACGAGGCGCGCGCAGGCTGCCCGCGCCGCGCGCTGGCCTGGCGCAGCCCGTACGGGCCGCGCGCGGGCCCCAGGGGCGCTTCGACGGGCGACGGGGGCGTTTTGGCGGGCGACGGGGGGCGCTCCGACGGGCGACGGGGGCGCTTCGACGGGCGACGGGGGGAGGGCGCTTCGACGGGCGACGGGGGGCACTTCGACGGTGGGAAACCGCCGCGCGCCTCGGGGCGCACGGCGTGCAGAAAACCGCCGCGCGCCCCGAGCGCACGGCGGGATGAAAACCGCCGAAACCCTAGAAAAAATTCGCCGCGTGCTCCGCGCACGGCAGGAAGAAGTCGTCGCGCGCCCGAGGCGCCCGGCAGGAAGTAAAGCAGCGGAAGCATTAGGTGGTGGGCCCACCCACAGGATCGACCCAGGAGGGTCGACCTGCTCTGATAGCATGTTAAAGTTAGCTGTAGAAAGTAAGAATGAAGAAAGGAGAGGGTTTGCACTAGCAACAATGGTGGTACAAATAGCTAACCCTAGAAGGGTTGTACTCGCTATAGAGCACCCCACTGCAGGCTAGAGCATAATATTCTGACAGGGGGTTGATACCCCTGGGCTGGACGCACGATGCCTCGTGCGTCTTGTCGGCCAGACCAGTTGCTCGGATTGGTCTGGCGAGGGCGAGATCGGTATTTACATCGATCCGCCAAGTGCCCAAATTTTCTGCAAATTTTACAGTAGAGGCGCCGCGGCCGTTGCTCTTCGGTGTTGTCGGCGTAGAAGGCGAGCCGTTCTCGTTCTCGTCGTGGCGCTGGTCGCTGCTGATCCATATCCCTCTGTTCGACGAGAAGGGCGGCGCAAAGGGCGGCCTCCGAGATGACCCCCTGCTGTCGGAGAAGCGACTTGCAGGGCCGCCACTCTGGGCCGAGCCCTTGAAGCACGATGTTGACAAAAAAAAATCCTCTGAGATCGAGCTTCCCAGCTTCGCGATTTGGTCGCGAAGGCTCCGACAGCGATTAAGGTAACTGTTGGCTTTCTCCCCTTGGGCCATTTTGGTCTCCAGTAGCTGCTGGAGCAGCCGGCTCGAAGAGACGGAGTCCTTGGGCTGATACACGCCATTCAGGTGACGCCAGGCGACGAGGGCTGGAGCAGGGGAAGTTTTGTATGAGCGAATACTCAACTGCTCCGTCGGCGACATATTGCGCAGAAGAACCCCGTATGCCATCAGGGACTAGTTGTAGTACCTTGTTCTAGCGTCGTCGGTATCTTCAGCAGGTTCCGCGCAACTCCTGTCGAAGTAGTGGAAAATCTGAGCGTTCTGGAGCAGGAGCTCCAGCTCTAAGCTCCAGATATAGAAATCTCTGTCGTCAAAGCAGGTACTTGTCTTTATTTTTGATCTGTTAAGAAACCTTGATTGCGCTGAGAGAATTGCTTCTTCACTGGGACGGGGAGTCTTGGGGGTTGAACCATTTGTGTCGAGGGAGAAGATATCCGGGGCGGTGTTCTGGCCGTTTGAGGTTGGTTGAGATGGTCGCGAGGAAGTTCCCGCGTCGCCATTCCGCAATGTTTGGAGCCCTTGCTCTAGGCTAGTGAGTCGCTGAAGAAGTTGTGCAGGACGGCGGTTCCGATCGTCGTTGTTTCCTCGCTTGTGGCAGCCGGGTTTGTCTGCGCTTCAGCCGTCAGATTCGTCTGACCACTGGATCCTCCGACCATTCTTACGCGCGAGCGTGTGCCGGACGTCACTTTTCGTTCGTCGAAGATTTCGGAGGTGGCAGTGCGAAGGATTCCCAATTCGCTCTCATACCATGTTACGATCAGAAACTGATCGACCCTAGGATCACCTCGCGTAGGTTCGCACACAACTGATTGATGGTGGTGGGCCCTTGACCTCAATAGCAGAGTGAATGTAAAATGCTTGAGATGAAATAAAACATGCAAATACAGTGGTATAAAATATGAGTATAGGGGAATTCGAATCGTCCTAGCTAGCCATGTACTCTGAGGGGTACATTCCCTTATTCAAATTCAAATCCAACCGTGCGGCGCGTACAGTTACGAAACCGTTCCCGCCAATTCCCTTGTTCCTGCAGCTGCTCGATTCCGTTTGCCTCCGACGGTCTGGATTCACTCCAACTGTTTACCCTGCCTTGAGTCAGCTATGACTCTTCGTGTTCGTACCTCGATACTGTGTGCTTCGCTTGCTTCGGTTAGGAGTGCAGAATTGTACTTCACTATTCGTAACAAATTCTATATCCGGGGCAAAGAAATTTCGAACGGACGGTTGTCCGGACTTTGACCGTACGGTAAGCCCCATTCGCCAATATTCGACATCCGAACCGTTTTCGGATGGTTTTCCGGACTTTGACCTCTCTCAAAAAATGTACCGCCCTAGGAACGACAAACTATTAGGGTGTTCATCGGGCTGTGCATTTGTAGTGAATAGAAGTGGCGTTCTTTAAATGGGGTTTTAATAGAATGGCTAAAGGGAGTTGTCATTAACAGGTATTCACGAAATACGTTACGAATGTTTTCGTCGTCGCTTTATCTCTGGCAATTTTGGCGAACGATATTTCGCCCATGCGAACCAAGAACCGCCGAGCACAAACTCTCACAGCAGCTGAAATGTTTTCAAGTTCCCACTTTTTCCCCCCTAGGAGTGTGTCGTTCCCTAAGACGCGCTGCCTCGGTGACTCCGCCTGTAAGCTTCGTGGCGCGGAATCAGAAGGCGAACGCTCTCATGCGGCGACGAATCTCGTGTTATGATAGACGTCGGGCCGCAATTCCATGTCTCGCGATGGCCTCCGCGCATCGCGGTTCGTGCTGCAAGGGAGTCAGCGACATTACAGCTCGCGCTCGCAGGAAACTTGCGACGTTGCTGCTATTGTTGCCGGAAGTCCCTCCTGTGACACCCGATTTTGTCTCCCGCGATATTAGCCTTGGAGCCAATCAGCATCTTCGGATTGATCTCGCCGCAGCACCTCATGGAGGCGTCATCTCGCTTGCCGTCTGAGGCGGAGTGCATGGTCCTCGCCTGCTCCGAACGCTTCCTCTGCGTCACGGTTTGTCCCACGGGTTTGTGGTTCCCGATGATGCGTTGGCTCGGTTCCGTTGCCCTATCGGTGTCGTGGCGTGCGATCGGAAGGCGAATGCTCTCATGACGATTCTCGTGTCACGACAAGTCAGGTCGCAACAATGGCATATTACGCGTTGCCTTCTGCGCAGTGCGCTTCGTGCTGCAAGGAAATCAGCGGCTTGCGAGCCATTATGCGTGAGCTCGCACGGGAAGGGCACTTGAGATTTAGTCCCCGTTCCCGCAATTCTCGTCTTAGTCGTTCCTGTGACTCCCATTCCTCCTTTTTTCTCTAAAGCCACCTTGAAGCGAGTTAGCACATTACTGGATCATATCTTAGCCTAAGCATTACATGGCGTCTTCATCTCGCTTACCGCCTGAGGCGGAGTGCATGGCCCTCGCATGCACCGAATGCTCCTTCTGCTTCATCATCCCGCGAACTTCGCTGCCGAAATCCACGCTGCCCAGCGCGCACGAGGTGCCGCTCTGCGTGTCACGAGCTCCCCTCCAGGGGCAGTATTAGTGGCAGCGGTGGCGGCAGCAGCGCAGTGGCAGCAGCAGCAGCAGCAGCGGCAGCAGCAGGTGTGGCATGTCTACTGGGAAGGGGTCTACGCCAGGTGAGGTTGCAACAGGGCTCCGCAATGAGGATGCTGCCACTGTGAAGAGTGGGTTGGTGACGGCGAAAGGCGAACAAGGCTTTGTCGACTTTGCAACCGAGCAGACAGACGGCTGTGTGGAGAAGGGAAGCGAGAGTGATGGGGCTGATGCGGCTGGAGGTAAAGAGGGCGACGAGCGTGAGGAAGAAGAAAAGGGGGGGGAGGCAGAGACAGAGGGTACCGTAGGCACTGGAGACGTTGGAAAGGGCAAGGGGAGAGTGGGAGATACGGAAGGTGCAGGGAAGGAAGAGGTGGATGGCGGCGCCAATGAAGATGATGTTTCGGCTGGGTCTGGCTGTTGGGGAAGCAGCGCAGTTGCTGCTGTGAGCACAGGCATGCAGGCAGCAGCAGCAAGCGAGGGGAAAGGGGTAGAGGGGGAAGCAACAAGTGACATGGAGGTTGCAGTGGTGGCGCTGGCAGCTCCTGTGGCTGGAGTTGCTGGATCGGTGCCAAGCACAGCACCCGTCTCTCCCCTTGCGGCAGGACCCTTGCTCCAAGCATCAGTGCCAGCAGCAGCAGCAGCAGCAGCAGGGGATAGAGCAGGAGCAACAGGGGCAGGCACTGGCGCAGGTGCAAGGGCGGAGGATGCGCGTGCAGCACAGCTGCCAGCTCAGGCAAGGCACATGTCAAGACACACGGGCTGCGCACTGCACGTCCTCCAGTGTTGCAACACAGGGAGCATGGGGAACATTCTCGTGCTAGCAATGGCGAGGGCTATAGCAGCCAAAGGAGCATGATGGGTGGCGGTGGTAGCAAGCCAGAGAACGGGATGCTTGCAGGGCTTTCAACACTTGTAGCGATTGCAGCAGATTTCCTCCTGCTCAAGAAGAAGGCTGATGAATATTTTGTTCTACCTTCAGATCGAAGGTGGGCGAGTCTGGAATGAAAGCTTGGCTCTGAGCTGACGTGTGTATTATGTCTGACAGAGATTCAGTTCAGAGCCTTTGTAAATACTGTTTGAAAAGTACTAAATGCAGAGGACCTATTACTGCTCCTTTCATCTGCCAGTGGGTGATTGGGACATCTTATGTACCGTTGAGGAGTTAGCACCTCCCATTTACCTAGTGTGTATAATACTTCTAGGACAAACATGTAAAATGCCGCCCGTTTACCTCCCGTTTAGTACCATAATGCTTGCCATCTTATTTCCTGGAAGTGGCCCCCCTTACAGCACCCCTACTCGTTCTTAGGGGAGTAGGTTGAAATGAGCACCAGATCCTTGACCTTCGTCGAGTACTCCAGCAGCATCGTCTCTCGCTTCTCCGTCACGAACTCACAGCTCCAGCATAGCCTCGCATTATTTGTTCCAGCGACTCTCCCCCCTTTCAGCTCTTCTACTCGTTCTTCGGGGAGTAGGTTGAAACGAGCACCAGGTCCTTGACCTTGGTCGAGTACTCCAGCATCGTCTCCCTCTTCTCCGTCACGAACTCACTGCTCCGCTCCATGAATTCGAGATAATCAGGCGATCCCGGATAGACGATGTTATCAGCTACTATGATAGTCCCAGGCCCGATGAGCTTCTGGTCTTTCAGGAACAGGAGGTCCGGCAGATATAGGTGCTTCACGTGATCGATGAACACCAGATCGAACGGAATCTTGCTCGCAGCTTGCCGAATCTCGTCAGTTGAAGTTTGAAGAGTCCCCGTAACGACGGTGACTTTGTCGCTGAGGCCCGCGTGCGCGACCATGCTGCGGACGATGGACGAGCGGAATTCGCTCAGCTCCACGGAAATTAGTCGAGCTCCCGGCTTGGAGAAATGAGATGCGATTCGAACCGCCGAGTACCCGCAGAACGCGCCGAGCTCGATTGCGCTGAGAGGGTTCGCGCGGCGGACGGCGTCGTCTAGGATAGCACCCTTCACGTCGCCGACGTTCATAAAGAATTCGCGGCTGGACCATGCGTAGGCATCGATGGCGCTAATCACTGCTTGCGGATCGTTTGCCGGCGTTGATTGCGTCACGTGCTCCAGCAGCCGAGCCTCCTGGCCGTCTGATTCCTGCCCCACCTCCCTTTCCTCCTCGCGATTCACAGCTTCGTCGGGCATGGTCGACAATTAAGTTCGTAGGCTAATGATGCGAAGCGGAACTACAAGAAAGATCGCGATTGGTGGCTTGGAGGACGCTGCGGGGTCGACAGCTGTCGCATGCGGTATCGGACAAGAAGTTTAGGCGGCTCGTGGAAAAAATAAAGCTGGGCACGGATTCTAGGAATGTTGAGATATGAAAGAACCACACCTGTAGAAGCTGTGTAGGGGAAAGCAACTGCAACGAGTAGCCTACCTAGGGGTTCGGGCCAAACGTGTGGACTCATGGTTTGCGAAGGTTCAGGAATTTTATAGCGAATCTGCCAGCGAGGCCGAACGACCGTCGCCGAAGGAGTCAGTAACAGGAGTGTTCTACACTACCTTGTCACAACTGCATAAGTTATGAGATACAGGGATACATGTGCGACTGCACCCATAAAAAATATTGGCAAGAACATCGATTGCCTTCGTTCCTACCAGCAAAACTGGCCCTTTTCAGCACCCCTACTCGTCCTTAGGGGCGTAGGTTGAAATGAGCACCAGGTCTTTGTGTTTAGTAGAGTACTCTATCATAGACTCCCTCTTCTCCGTCACGAATTCAGTGCTCTTCTCCATGTATTCCAGGTATTCCGGACAACCTGGAATCCAAATATTATCAGCCACGATGACACTTCCAGGCCCGATGAGTTTATGCTCCTTTAGGAACAGGAGGTCTTGCACATAAAGCTCCTTCCAATGATCAATTAAGACAAAATCGAACGGGATCCTGCTCGCAGCTTGCCGAATTTCGTCAGTTGAGGTTTGCAGCGTGCCTGTAACGACGGTAACTTTGTCGCTGAGACCTGCGTGAGCGACCATGTCGCGGACGATGGACGAGCGGAGTTCGCACGGCTCGACAGAAATTAGCCGCGCTCCCGGCTTGGAGAAATGAGATGCGATCCGAACCGCCGAGTACCCGCAGTACCCGCCGAGCTCGATTGCGCTGAGCGGATTCGCGCGGCGGACGGCGTCGTCCAGGATGACGCCTTTCACGTCGCCGACGTTCATGAAAAACTCGCGGCTGGACCACGCGTATGCATCAATCGCGTTAATCACGGCTTGCGGGTCGTTGACTGGCGTGGATTTCGTCACGTGCTCCAGCAGCCGAGCCTCCTGGCCTTCTGTCTGCTGCCCCAGCACCCGCTCATCCTCCCGGTTGACAAATTCGTCAGGCATGGTTGAAGATTACGCGGGTTGATGATGCGAAGGGGATTGACAGAACAGATCGCAAAAGGTGGCTAAGAGGCTGGAGTGATGAATGACAACTGTAATCGAGACTTGGTGAGAGAACGCGAGGAATGAGAGTTTTTTGGAGACTTTGTAAGGAGGCGAATGTATTCTAGTTCCACGAGGTCTCAGGGAGTGAGACGAGAGCTAACGGAAACGAACCTGATGGAAGCTGGTCCAGAAACAAGCGCACCGGGACGGGAGTCGGCAAGGTTCAGAAATCTCAGGAATCAGCTCCTGCGAAAGGGAAGAACCGTTTTGCCCGTTCGCCTTCCCTGCGAAAACACCGTATTTGTTTCGCTGGGCGTCGAGACACACAAGTGGTTGGCAGCAACCCAACTGCGCTTCTGAACTTCAGCGCGCCAGTCATCACTCCAACAGATCATACACACGATGCCCGGTTGAGCCCCCCGACCTCGCCTTACCCTCTGGGCTTATAAGCGATTCTCGCTTCGCTTGAAGATTTCGTCAATTCGCATCGGGCAAAAAGGGCTTATAAAAAACAAATGTAACAACGCTGACTGTTTGACTTTGGTCTCGTCAGTCAAACTTCAGTTTCTGTGGTTCGTATTGGTCGACGTGCTTGTAACGTGGGTGCAACGTCACGGCACAAAACCCACGGGTGCAAGGTTTCCATCCATTAAAAGACAATTTTGCGTGCAGGAAGTGAGCATCGGGTGTACCTCCACTGACAGGCGAGAGTCGTCCGATCAATGCAGTGAATGCCCCTCGATTTGCGCTCCCGGGTATCTAGCCGTGGGACGACCAATCCGAAGACGCCCCGGGTTGCCGGCTCGACCTAAACATACCAACGAAGGGTTACATTCATTCACCTTGGCAGCAGGCGGTAACCAGCAGCGAAATCCCACATGAAGCGAGACAGGCGACACATTCAGGTTCGGAACTCAGATCTGCCGAGCCTCCACTTGGGGTTTTCTGAGCTTGGCTTGGGATCTTTGTTACCCTTTTTCCCCAAAGCCGAGCCAACTTCTGGGCTTCGCGCCAGCTGCTCCGGACCTGAGGTCTGACACGAACCCCGAATCACCACAAGTTGTTCCTGAGTTCGTTTACAGTTCAAGTTTAGGGCGTAACCCTATTTTCAGTCTGTAGCCTTTCTCTGCATGACATGCGTCTTCATTGATGCACCTGATGACACGCCTAGAACTTCAAGAGGTTCGTACTACCCTACGTACAAGGTACGTGAGATCACCTCGTACTGGGTCCTCCATTCCGTTACCCCAATCTGAAAGTTCGCGCACATTCAGTTGCGCGAAAATATAACAGATATTCGGTTTATTCGCATCAATTCGCATCTATTGGGTAACCGCTTGCGGGCCATGTTTGGATTACGATTTTCGTGTGGGTGGGGCTATGAGTCCGCGTGGGTTCCTTTGGCGCTGTGCTGACGCGCTGCGTGTTTTTCACGTCAGAGTGTACACTCGTTTGCTTTCTCGAAGTTACGTAAAATTTATGAATTTCCTCCCAAATGAACTCATGGGACACGCCCTAATCGGCTGATGGACCTAAGGACGCGGTAGAAGTGCTCGATCAGGGGTAGATTGATCCGGTCACCGCACTTAAACCTCGCGTTTTGCATACGAAAGGTACACAACCGTTTACAACCGCGCTAAAAAACGAACCTGAGGCGATCGATTCTCCAATTTTACCGCGTCCTAAGCTTCACTTGCTGCTACTGACTGACTGACTAATCCCGTTGCGCTGTAGGGATGGCGTCATTATGTGTGTCGAATCCATTATCTGCTAACGCAATTTCGCGTACCATCACTGCAGCCTCCCATTCTAGGTCAGCCAATCTGTCATGTCCCTTCTTTGATCGCCGAATCCTACTGGCTCACACGGCGGCATGCCACGTTGGCCATGCAACGTGTGCTATTAATCCAAGACTAGGGTACAGAATAGGAAGCGAATTGGCCCAGCATTTCTCACAGCGCGCCCTCGACAGAAGAGCTGCGACCACCGCGCGATCGCAAGGGGGACGTCGCTACTCGCACCCGAGCTCACGATTCAACTGGCGCTCGCGACGAAAACCAGACGGCGAGGATGCGACGACCGCGCCGGACGACGCGCCAACTGGTCAACGAGCGGCCGCGGAAGGCGGCGAGCCGAGCGGACACAGTCCCGGATGGGGCTCGCCGGTGTGGCAGGCGGACAGCGACGCGGAGGAGGAGGATTCGGCGCGGAGCGGGAAGGCGGCGCGAAAGTCGTCAATCTCGCACATCCTCACTCCCGACGGCAAAGCCTTCAGGTGACCGTTGGTCAATGCGTCGTCGTCACCCTTGTGTGCCGCCTAGCTCTGTTACAACGAGTGGATGCTAACATTCACTTCAGTAATTGCCAACCATGGTGTTTTGTTCTCAAACTTTTGGCGTCAATGCGGGTTGGAAGGTGGATTGGATAGAAGGGGGGGGCGAGGGGTGGGGGAACCACCATGGCAGTCCAGATACGATCTGGATGCGGCCGGGACCGGGCAGAGTTGCTTCGTTTGTCATGATTTGCCTTGCTCTCTCACACACATGTTCAGTCACCCTCGCTCTCTCACGCGCTCTCACGCTCGTTCACTCACACTCTCACGCCTTCAAGCGCATTCCGCAAGGCGAGCCCTCCGTGACACGTGCCTTTCCTCCGCATTCCCCTCCCCCACCGCCCTTTCTCACCGCGCGCACAAGCAAGCCGCATCACATCATTCTGGTGCGACACGGGCAGAGCGAGGCCAATGTGGCGGCATACCAATCCCCCGCATTCCCTTCCCCCACCACCCATCCCCCACCACCCTTCCCTCACCACCCTTCCCCACCACCCTTCCCCCACCGCCCTTCCCCCACCGCCCTTCCCCCACCGCCCTTCCCCCACCGCCCTTCCCCACCCCCCTTCCCCACCACCCTTCCCCACCTGTGCGCACACGAGCAGGCCACATCGGATCATCCTGGTGCGGCATGGGCAGAGCGAGGGCAACGTGGACGAGGCGGCGTACACACGCATCCCCGACTCAAAGATCGCGCTCACTCGCAAGGTAGCCTTGAGATGATACGGCCATGCTGGCCAGGCCAGGCCATGCCGCTTATGTGCCGATTCCCGACTCCAAGGCTGCTCTCACTGGTCCAACTGAGAGCCCTTATTCAAACAAAACACGGCCATCAAACAAGGAACGGTCACTCTCATACAAGAATTAGAGCCGTCGCTGACTCGAAGTGCATGCCGCACTCATGTGGCTCCTCCTGTTTATTTTGCAACGTTATGCCATTTCATGACTCAACTCCCCCTACGCCCAAGGCAGCAGGCACTGTGTCGTGGGTGTGCCGTCCCATCCACACTGCTTGCCTGCTTCTGTGGCTCTAACCGTTGGGGTGCTTGGGAGTGCAGGGGTGGGAGCAGACGGTGGAGAGGAGCAGGAAGATGCGTTTAAAGTCGACTTAAAGCACTCTTTCACTGCCCGCCTGCTTGCTACTCTCCGTGGGCTGCTTGAATTGAATCGTACTGGCAGGGGTGGGAGCAGGCGGTGGAGAGGGGGAGGAAGCTGCGCGAGCTGATAGAGGCGGATGGGGAGGAGGACTTCAAGGTCTACTTCTACGTCTCGCCCTACACGCGCACTCTGCAGGTACTTCTCCTCTCGCCCCACCAATGTCAGACCAAGGCCTTCAAATCAAGCTGTGTGACTGCATTGTGCGGGATTGTGTGGCATTGTGTGGAATTATGCAGGATTGTGTGCGAGTGTGTGGGATTGTGTGGCATTGTGTGTGTGGCATTGTGTGGAATTATGCAGGATTGTGTGCGAGTGTGTGGGATTGTGTGGCATTGTGTGTGTGGCATTGTGTGTGAGGCATTGTGTGGCATATTTACCATTGTTTCCAAGTCATCCTATCGGCTTTGTTCATGGTGCTTGACGTCACCTTCCTTTGCCCCACCTACCCCTGCCCTGCCTACCATCTTCGCCTTCCACTGCCTCCTCTCGTTCTCTCGTCCCATCTTCTTCTCTCCTGCTCATTCATTGATAAACCCACGCTCTAGGAGGCGTGGGCTAGGCGTCTGAGAGAAAATGGCAGGCATCGAGGAGTCCTTTTCCTCTTCCTCGCATTCTCACCCATGTTTTTCCACCCCGATCCAATACCCTCTCCCGCCCCTGCTGTCACCCTCAGACACTCAGGGGCGTGGGGTTGGCGTTTGAGAGGGAGAGGATAGCGGGTGTGAGGGAGGAGCCCCGCATCCGCGAGCAAGACTTTGGTACGTGCGCCTCCCTCACTGCGTACATGCTCTGCTGCCCATTCCGTCTCCCTTGCTTCCTTTTTCCTACACCTACTCCTTCCCTCCCTCCCTCCCTGCCTCCCCCCCACCCTCCCTCCCTCTCCCCTGTCACCAATCCTTCCTTCACCTGTTTCCACTCTCTCTCCCACCGTCCCTCGCGTCCTCTTCTCTTTCTTCTCTTCATCCACTTATGCGTCGCTCAGGTTCTCCCCATGTTTCCCCTGCCACACTCTGGTCCGCATGCCTGCAGGCAACTTTCAGGACAGGGAGAAGATGAGGAGGGAGAAGAAGGTGCGGCTGAGCTACGGGCGCTTCTTCTACCGCTTCCCCGACGGCGAGTCCGCTGCTGACGTCTACGACCGCGTCACAGGTGCGACTGTGAGAAGCACTGTGAGGCACGAGCGACCATGCCGTGGGTGCACTGTGAGGCACGCAGGTGCGAGGGTGTCGCAGGTGTGTTGTTAAGATCACAGTAAGTGCACACAGGTGCAACCACACTGTTTGACCATTCTCAACTCCCCTTCCCCCACAGTTCCTCCCCTCCCCCAACTCATTCCCCCATTCCCCCATTCCCCCATCCCACCATCCCAGGCTTCCGAGAGACACTAAGAGCGGACATAGACGTGGGGCGGTTTCAGAGGGAGGAGGCAGCAGCGCGCAACATGAACCTTGTGCTGGTGTCGCACGGGCTCACCCTGCGCGTCTTCCTCATGCGGTGGTACAAGTGGACTGTGGAGCAGTTTGAAGGGCTCTACAACTTCCCTAATGCTGGATGCATGATCATGCAACTTGGTCCTGGAGGCAGGTATGCTATGGCAGGTCGAGCAGCTTGGCTCTCAGGGTGTATTGAGCGATGGTGGAGCAGTGTAAGGGCTCCTCAACTCAACTTCCTCATGCGGTGGTACTGGACCGCGGAGCAGTTTGAAGGGCTCTACAACTTCCCCAACGCCGGCTGCATGATCATGCAGCTGGGGCCGGGGGGCAGGTACGCTATGGCCTTCATTTTTTGAGGACTGAGTGATGGCTTGTTGTATGAGCTTCGGATGTGCTGGTATATATGGCTGGTCCAGCACTGTAAGAGCTCCTCAGCTTACTCGTGTGTAAGAGCTCCTCAGCTTACTCGTGTGTAAGAGCTCCTCAGCTTACTCGTGTGTAAGAGCTCCTCAGCTTACTCGTGTGTAAGAGCTCCTCAGCTTACTCGTGTGTAAGAGCTCCTCAGCTTACTAGTGTGTAAGAGCTCCTCAGCTTACTCGTGTGTAAGGGCTCCTCAGCTTACTCGTGTGTAAGGGCTCCTCAGCTTACTCGTGTGTAAGAGCTCCTCAGCTTACTCGTGTGTAAGAGCTCCTCAGCTTACTCGTGTGTAAGAGCTCCTCAGCTTACTCGTGTGTAAGAGCTCCTCAGCTTACTCGTGTGTAAGAGCTCCTCAGCTTACTCGTGTGTAAGAGCTCCTCAGCTTACTCGTGTGTAAGAGCTCCTCAGCTTACTCGTGTGTAAGAGCTCCTCAGCTTACTCGTGTGTAAGGGCTCCTCAGCTTACTCGTGTGTAAGGGCTCCTCAGCTTACTCGTGTGTAAGAGCTCCTCAGCTTACTCGTGTGTAAGAGCTCCTCAGCTTACTCGTGTGTAAGAGCTCCTCAGCTTACTCGTGTGTAAGAGCTCCTCAGCTTACTCGTGTGTAAGAGCTCCTCAGCTTACTCGTGTGTAAGAGCTCCTCAGCTTACTCGTGTGTAAGAGCTCCTCAGCTTACTCGTGTGTAAGAGCTCCTCAGCTTACTCGTGTGTAAGGGCTCCTCAGCTTACTCGTGTGTAAGGGCTCCTCAGCTTACTCGTGTGTAAGTGCTCCTCAGCTTACTCGTGTGTAAGAGCTCCTCAGCTTACTCGTGTGTAAGGGCTCCTCAGCTTACTCGTGTGTAAGGGCTCCTCAGCTTACTCGTGTGTAAGGGCTCCTCAGCTTACTCGTGTGTAAGGGCTCCTCAGCTTACTCGTGTGTAAGGGCTCCTCAGCTTACTCGTGTGTAAGGGCTCCTCAGCTTACTCGTGTGTAAGGGCTCCTCAGCTTACTCGTGTGTAAGGGCTCCTCAGCTTACTCGTGTGTAAGGGCTCCTCAGCTTACTCGTGTGTAAGTGCTCCTCAGCTTACTCGTGTGTAAGGGCTCCTCAGCTTACTCGTGTGTAAGTGCTCCTCAGCTTACTCGTGTGTAAGGGCTCCTCAGCTTACTCGTGTGTAAGGGCTCCTCAGCTTACTCGTGTGTAAGGGCTCCTCAGCTTACTCGTGTGTAAGGGCTCCTCAGCTTACTCGTGTGTAAGGGCTCCTCAGCTTACTCGTGTGTAAGGGCTCCTCAGCTTACTCGTGTGTAAGGGCTCCTCAGCTTACTCGTGCGTAAGTGCTCCTCAGCTTACTCGTGTGTAAGGGCTCCTCAGCTTACTCATGCGTAAGTGCTCCTCAGCTTACTCGTGTGTAAGGGCTCCTCAGCTTACTCATGCGTAAGTGCTCCTCAGCTTACTCATGCGTAAGTGCTCCTCAGCTTACTCATGTGTAAGTGCTCCTCAGCTTACTCATGTGTAAGGGCTCCTCAGCTTACTCATGCGTAAGTGCTCCTCAGCTTTCTCAGCTTCCTCATGCGGTGGTACAAGCGGATAGTGGAGCAGTTCGAGGGGCTCTACAACTTCCCCAATGCCGGCTGCATGATCGTGCAGCTCGGCCCGGGGGCAGGTATGCTGAGTTTTGGTAGTTGAGTGTTGAATAGCCCAGGTGGCACGCTGTGTGCGCTGAGGTGTCAGTGGCCCGTGGGGCAATTTGAAGGGCTCTACAACTTCCCCAACGCCGGCTGCATGATCATGCAGCTGGGGCCGGGGGGCAGACAAGCTGAGTTACGTTGTGTGTGCTGAGATGTGTGCAGTTTGGGCTCTACAACGTTGGCCTTCCAGCTTTCTTTTGCATACACCTTGCAGTCTCTTCTCCCCTCATCTTCCCCATCCCCTCCCACCCATCTCTTATGCTACCCCAATCACTTACCCATCCACATCCCCTCACAGGTATAGCTTGCGTATGCACCACAGCAGGGAGGAGCTGAGGGCGTTTGGGATGACAGAGAGCATGATCGACGACCAGGAGTGGTGAGGCTCATATTCTTTGAGTGGACCCGTTGGTTGTTTTATTAGTCTAATCGGGCCTCATGTTCTAAGGGGATGACAGCGAGCATGATCAGGAATCAGGAGTGCTGTGCTCATGTTCCCTACACCAGCACACCTGCACAACATTCCCTGTGGATCCACTCTCGGACCTCTGCAAGCGTACCAGCACGCTCTGATGGACGTTGGGCGGCGCATCCCTTGTGCTTGCTTTGGAATTGGTTGTCTTTTCCAAGAGCTGCTTTCCCCAGCCCGGAGGACCAGTAATATTTTTCATCGCTGCCCAAACACAACTATATCAGGCACACCTCTCAGATGCCCATTCCATTGTCTGCCATCCCACCAGGGAAGTTACAGCCAAGCCGGGGATTCGAACCCTTGCTGGCTGGCATCAGGATGAGAGCGAGGAGTGCAGGATCCAACGCAGTTCTCTGATGCTTCCTGGCTCCCCATTCTATTGCCTGCCACGATCCATCCCACCAGACAAATCACGGCCAAGCCAGGGGACTTGAACCTGTGCTGGCTGACACCAGGGGTGGGTCATTGATACTTCTATACTCCCCATTCTGTTGCATCCCACCAGGCAAATCACGGCCAAGCCAGGGGACTTGAATCCGTGCTGGCTGACATCAGGGGCGGGGTTCTTTGACCACTTTGATGAGAACGAGGAGTGTGGCATCCAGCGGAATTACATGTGCAAAGGGATTTCGGAATTATGCGAGGAGGAATTTGGCGAGGGTGTATATCGCAATCATTGATTGACATATTTCAGGGGTGAGTGAGTCTCTGTGGTGAAGCAAGCAGATATTGGGAGTTTTTTTTATATTCGCTGGAAACTGTCTATGCCTACAATAGCGCAAGCTATGAGTTATGGTACGAATTTGGTGCCAGGGGCAAGGAGTGTAGGTTAGTATGGTATTTCTTGTCCACATACTGAGTGTACATAGATTCACCAGATTTGCCCCGATAGTGCAATCCGTGTTCGTTGTATATCCATTGTATGATTGCACAATTTATCCGCCACCAATTCTATCTTATCTTAGATGGGGATTCTAGTGTCAATAGTTGCAGCTTGTGTAGTAATAAGGGGTGAGCTCGCAATGCGTAATTTTTGGTTGGTTGGCGCGACAGGCGCAGTCGCAGGGAGGTGGTCTTGGTCAACCCAGCCATCACATGCCATCTGTCAGCAGCGATGGATCACCGACGTGTTGGACCGACTGTCACGATTTCGCTCACGTCCACTGAACCTCCAAGAACAACGTGCGTGCCTCACCCGACAGCTGGTAACATCTTTCTTCGCATCCTTTCGTTGTCATTTCCTAATGCCAAATATGCATCGCACTCGCCACAAGCTTTGATCGCAGCATGTCGGTGGACGAAAGCGCGACACGGTGATCGAGAGGAGATTTTGCCCCGATGATGTCGAGACGAGAGGGATCTCGATTCTCGAATCTCGAGATGGGTGGGTATCACGCGCATGAAATGTGAGGGTGGGGTGGAATGGGAGGTTCGCTGCTGTTTCTGTATTGCGTGTTGCCTGCCCCTCTCATCTCCTCGAACTTGTGCAGCACGCGCATCGAGAAGAGTATGCACAACGTTCTGCGCAGCGAGTAGTATGATGGCTTGAACCAACCATGGCTGCCGCATTGCCGCATCAATGTGGAGAGGTCGATAACAGCCACGCCGACCAACGCAGTGATGCATACGCCTCTAGTTTGAGAGAAAAAAGAATCAGCAGCGTTAGGCTCGTAACTGCAGTCGAGCAAATGTGTAGCTGACTCAAAAAGCGTGTCAGATAATATCGCCTGACACGGGCCGCATGGTCCATTGAGGGCATGTACGGCCTGCACCGCATCGAGTCCGCCATCCGCCATCGTAGGAAGTCACATCTCACAACGCCTCGCATGCACCTTTTCAAGCCATTATACAGCTCTCACAATTACACAGCCTACGCGGTACCGCTTGCACTGCCGAGCTATCAATTACTCTTTCCACAGCACGAAGTCGCTGTGAGTCGCACAGCCTCGCAGACGAAACGGAAACTCGCGGAAGAATTCTCACCGCCGCCAGGCGCGCAGATTGCCGCCTGGCCTCGCTCTCCCCGCCGCACTCGTTCCGCTTCTCATCCCCGCGCCGGCCATGGCGTCGACGGCCTTCCCCTCGCTCTCCTCCACTGTAGCCCCGCCGCCCTCAGCCCTCTGGTCCGCCAAACTCTCCGTGAGTCCCCCCAGCCTTTCCTCATCAGCGCGCTTGCGCCGCTTTCCCCATCTCTGCGCGCTCATACGCGGAGGCCGCCGCAGCTTTTGCCGTCGCTCATCGCATCATCTTTTCCTCTTCCGCCCTACCTCGTCCGACCGAACCCCGCGTTGACGCTAATCGTCTCTAACTCCAATCTGCCGAAACCCCCACTTTTGCCTTTCCCCCAGGCGCCGTACCCGACGAACGCGCCGTGGCAAAACTTCGTGTTGGGCCAGGGTGGCAGCCCGGAGCTCGTGAGCCCGTACGTCGTGCAGAGCGGCGACGGGCGCGTCGCGTGGGGGATACCAGTGCGCAACGCGCAGCCGGCATACATCATCCAGGCGTTCATCACCAACCTCATGCTCTCCACGCTGCAAGGCCTTCCGCCGCACCAGGTCTCCGCCTACGACGATCTCTCCGTTACCCTCTCCTTCCGCCAGCCCTCCGCCGCGCCCTCCTCGCCCCCCGCGCTCGTGGTTCCGCTGGTGCGCGGGTCCCCCTATTTGACTTTCATATTCCCCCAGGGCGGGCCCCCCGCGACGCCCGTGCTCAAGACGATCCACGCGATTCTGAGCGTAGAGGCGCGCGGCGACAGCAAGTACCGCGTCGCGCTCAACAACGGTCAGGTGAGATCACCGCGCTTGTTGTGCGCCTCTCTGCGCGCATCTGCCGTGCCGCAACTGGCGCTCTTCCCCCCGGTTGTGCGACCAATCTGGCCGTATCCCATTTCGTTTGTTTTCGCCCATCAATCGTCCTTGCTGTCTACCCCTCCGCTTGCTTGCAACACCCATTTAATCCTTCGAACCCAAGAGAATTCCGCATTCACCGCGTTCTGACCACGCCGCACCTCCTCCCCGGCTGGCAGACGTGGTTGGTGTACCTGTCGTCGCCGCTGGCGCTTCGGCAGGATGGATCGTCGATCGTGGCGGGCGCGCCCTTCACGGGAACGATGCGCATCGCGCTGCTGCCGGGGAAATCCCCACAGCGCGAGGAGGCGCTGCTCGACGCGCACGTGGCGACGGTGCCGGTGGGCGGGCGCGCGCGGGTGGGCGCGTTCCGCATCAAGTTAAGCTGGCGCACGCAGCAGTGGCGCAAGCTGGCTCCCGGCGACTCCAAGACGCCACTTCTCATGCTGTCGCTGCCAGGTCAGTTGCGCGGTTTGCCTTGTGTGCTGCCACGTGTACTGCCGTGTGTGCTCCCACGTGTACTGCCATGTGTGCTGCCACGTGTACTGCTGTGCGTGCTGACCACCTGTGCCGCTATTGGTTTGGAATACCATCACAAATCTCGTCATGCTGCCGCCAGCTGTTGTTTTCTCATCACCCTCATCATCATAGAAACGCAAGGCCAGATTCCACGCTCATCCACGCTGTTGTTGGTCTCTCACAATTATGCGCCCTGCCAATTCGCATGAGGAATGAATAAGGTTATCTGCGCTGAACTGATGTTTTTGAAGCAAACAGTGCGGAATCATTGTCCTTCCGTCTGCATCGTCGGTACATACCAAGGTAGTAGCACCCCTCTCCCTTTCCCCCCCCTCCCCCATGCGCAGTGCACCGGCGCCTGCGAGTGTTTGCGCACAACCCCACCCCAGCCACCGCCCTCCGCCGCCACCGCAGCCTCTCCCCTTCTGATGACGGCACGGCCGCCATGCGCGTCTCCGCTGACCCCGCGCCGGCCGGCCTCTCCTCCACGCGCGCTGACGGCGGGTGGGGCGATTCGGGGTGGGACTCGGACAGTAGCAGCGGCAGCAGCAGCGGCAGCGAAACGGGATCCATTTCTATTTCAACTGGAAGTTCCGGCGCAAGCGACCCGGCCGCGTCGAACCAGGCAGCCATGGCATGGACATCCGCGTCGTCGTCAGCGTCACAGGCGGCGCAAGATACGGTGCTGTCATACCCCACCATCGACGGACGTGCAATAGGCGTGAAAGGCGCCATGTGGGAACTCAAAGTGCCTAAGAGGCCCACGACGTGGCACTCTCCCAAACTCTCGTCCGACCCGCAGTTGACGGACGCGCTACGGGCGAGTCTGAAGCAGGACGTCGCGGCGCTGCCACCGCTCACCACGGCCTCGACGTACTTCTTCGGCAAGGCCGCGGCGCGCGCGGCGCGCCTCGCGCTGATCGCGGAGCAGGTGCACGACGACGGCAGCCTCGCCGCGGTCCTTCCGCCGCTGCGCGCCGCGCTGACCGCCTGGCTGGATGGAACCTTCCCCGGAAACCGCCTGCTGTACGATCCCACGTGGGGCGGCGTGGTTAGCGAAGCCGGGTCGCGCGACAAGGGCGCGGATTTCGGCCTAGGCATGTACAACGACCATCACTTCCACTACGGCTACTTCGTCTACGCAGCCGCGACCGTCGCGAAATTCGATCCGATGTGGGGTAACCGGTATCGCGCGCAGCTCGCGGCGCTCGTCGCGGACTACATGTCGGTGAACCGAACCGCGGCGTTCCCAAGGCTGCGCCATTTCGACGCGTACGCGCTGCACTCATGGGCGAGCGGGATATTCGACTTTGCAGACGGGCGCAACCAGGAGAGCTTCAGCGAAGCCGCGAACGCCTACTACGCCGCGTCGCTCCTCGCGTTCACCTTCGGCGACCTCCCATTGGCCACGCTCGGCGCCACGCTGGCAGCAGTGGAGGCCGTCGCGGGGCAGACGCTCATGCAGGTGCCGGTAAAGGGAAGCTCCGCGTCCCCCGCGCCGTCGCTGTCGCCCGCGTACGAGCCGGTATTCGCGGACGCGAATCGCATGCTGGGCATGGTGTGGTCCACGAAGCGCGATGCGGGACTGTGGTTCGCGACGCCTGCTGAGCTGGACAAGCGCGTGGGCATCCAGGTGCTGCCCATCACGCCCTTCCTCGCGCACCTCTTCCCGGATCGCGCGTACGCGCGGCAGCTGGTGGAATGGGCGCAGCCGGTGCTGAGCGGGAGCGGAGTGACGGACGAGTGGCGGGGCTTCGCGTGGGCGCTGCAGGCGCTGTATGATCCCCAGGGGGCGCGGAGTCGAATCGGCGCGCTGAGCGCTTTTGACGACGGCAATTCCAAGACGAACATGCTCTGGTGGCTCGCTTCCAACACGCCGTAGCTTCGTTGGAGAGATCGAGGCGAATGCTTCTTTATAAACTGCATTGCTGGTTACGCACTGGTTGTGGGATGGCTTTCTCAATCTTATACGCGTATGTACAGCAGTGCTATAGCTATTTATATATCTGCTGTTGCTTCGCCTTTGAGTTGAGGTGCATCGTAACTTCCTTCCCCTCCCTACTAGATGCTGTACTCATCTTGTGAACCAGCGGCCAGCAGAAGCGAGTGAATAAAATTGACTAAGTGTTTTCAAGTACACTATGATGCATCTAGCCTAGCCTGAAGCCTCATTTGTTGTCTGTATCTTCAAGAGACTACTTGAAGATGAGCCAGCAAGTAACCTGTCCCCACTGCCAAGGCAAGCTGGGTACACACTAGAGGTGCATGAGACGCCCACTGCTGGCGCTCCTTGTGCTTGTGGTGTTTAGGCAATGCACCTGTTATTGGTGGCGGTAGTGCTGCTGTTGCTCATGCTGCTGTGCTGCTGACGACGTTGGTGGTGCAAGGGAGATGTGGAATGGCATGGTATGGCAGCAGAGGATAGTGTGCTCTCTCACAGCAAGAGCAACAAGGGATGAGAGCGTGGGGAGGGAGTGGAGTGGCGGTCAGCTGGCAGCCCTGCGAGACAGCAGCATGGAAGTGCCGGCAAAGGAAGCTGTCCCCACTGCCACCGCCACAAGGGCCGACGGCAACCACTCGCTCATCGCCGTGCTCTTGCTGGTGGCGCTGCTGCTGTAGCTGGTGCCGCAGCCAGTGCTGGTGAGGTTGGCAAATGAGAAGGCTGCATGCCAGTATGAGGTGCGTTGAGGCGTTGATGGATGCTGCTGTGCCTCCTGCAGCAGCGTGCAGAGCGACTGAATCTGCACAGGCGAGATGCACGACATGAAAGGAAGGGGGACGAAAGAAAGGAAACAAGGCCTGGTTCAGGCGCAGGGTGTCATGAAGTTCAGTTACAGAGCATACTGCAATATCTCGTTACAGCTGTTACATCCGTGTGAACTCGCTCGTTCCTGGCGAGCACAGCTTACCAATAAGACCCACACAGATGAGCCATCGGCTGCAGCAGATGAGTGTCTTGGCCCAAAAGTCCAAGACGACTTTAGAGGCGCCTCAGAAGTCATCATGCTGCAGTAGACGAGTGCCTTAGCCCAAGAGTCCAAGGCGGGGATGTTTTGATTCTATCACCCTGCCACCGCCGCTCACCTGGCGAGTCACGTGCCGCTGCTGCTTCGCCACAGCACTCACGTCCCTTTGGAGCAGATGAGTGTCTCATGCGGGTGACCAAGACAAGGATATTCTGAATCTACTACACTGCCACAGGCACTGCCGCTCACCTGCTGTCTAAACAAAACAGCCCTCACCTGGCGAGTCATGTGGCGCTGCTGCTCCGCCACGGCACTCACGTCCCTCTGCAGCGCGCTCCCTGCGCCCCCACCCTCCCTCGCACTTCTGTCGCCATCCTGCCCCAGCGGAACAAACACTCCGCCATTCTGCCCCGCGTTGCCACCATTTGAAACCTGTTTCCCCTGTGGACCACCCTCAGCCACTTTGTCCTCATGCCCCTCAGCTCGACTCGCAAGGCTGCAGGCAGGTGGTTTGCTGCTGCCAGTGCTGCGTGCCAGAGCCTGCCCTGCCTGCCCGCCCTGCTCCAAGCGCAGCAGCAGCCGGTCCATCTGCTGTGTGATGCTCGCCAGCTTGCCCTCCACCAACTCGTTGCTCTGCAGCTGCACAGATCGGCAGCACAGCACAGCACCGCACAGCACAGCACAGCACAGCACAGCACAGCACATCACAGCACAGCACATCACAGCACAGCACAGCACAGCACAGCACATCACAGCACAGCACATCACAGCACAGCACAGCACAGCACAGCACAGCACAGCACAGCACAGCACAGCACAGCACAGCACAGCACGGCACGGCACGGCACGGCACGGCACGGCACGGCACGGCACGGCACGGCACAGCACAGCGCAGCGCAGCGCAGCGCAGCACAGCGCAGCACAGCGCAGCACAGCACAGCACAGCACAGCACAGCACAGCACAGCACAGCACAGCACAGCACAGCACAGCACAGAACAGCACAGCGCAGCGCAGCGCAGCGCAGCACAGCACAGCACAGCGCAGCGCAGCACAGCACAGCACAGCACAGCACAGCACAGCACAGCACAGCGCAGCACAGCACAGCACAGCGCAGCACAGCACAGCACAGCACAGCACAGCGCAGCACAGCACAGCACAGCACAGCACAGCACAGCACAGCACAGGGGAACAAGGGGACTTGTGAGTCGACCCAACAGCCGGCCCAACTGCTGTGCGATACTCTCTAGCTTGCCTCTACGGCCTCGTTGCTCTGTAGCTGAACAGAGTAGGAGAGGGTGGGGACAGCACAGCACAGGAGGGGAACGAGGTGGGTTGTGAGCTGATTCAGCAGCAGCCGGTCCATCTGCTGTGCGATGCTCTCTAGCTTGCCCTCCACGGCCTCGTTGCTCTGCAGCTGTGCACTGCGGGAGAGGGCGGATAGCACAGGAGGACTTTTGAGAATTCTCAAAAGCTGTGCACCGCGGGAGAGGGCGGATAGCACAGGAGGACTTTTGAGAATTCTCAAAAGCTGTGCACCGCGGGAGAGGGCGGATAGCACAGGAGGACTTTTGAGAATTCTCAAAAGCTGTGCACCGCGGGAGAGGGCGGATAGCACAGCAGGACGAGGTGGTGAGGGGTGCGGTGGGATGGGCATGGAAAGGAGACGGGCACGAAAAGAGGGGAAGAGGGTGAGAGCGAGAAGTGGAACACAGCAGTGTGTATGCTGCAATGTTGCAGCGCCATGCTGTGACGCTGCGCAGAGAGGCTATGCGGTCACGAGTCAAGAGGCTCCTGGAGGCGTCATTACAGTGAGCTACCGTACCATCTCATAGCAAAACAGCCTCGTACCATCTGAGCAACCGCTGATGCCGACAGCACCACCGCCACTTGCTGCTGCTGCTGCTGCCCCTCCTGCTGCTCCACATTATCCTCATTACCACGCTGCGCTTGATGACCACTCCTGTGAAACGCGCTTCTCCCACCACCACGCTCCGCTGGGCTTGCCTCCACCGCCCGTCCCCGCTGCTCAGCGTGGCTGCCGTCCCCCTCTCCCTGCCACCTGGCGTCCAGCTTGAGCAGCTCCACGGCTGTCGCGGAGCACGCAGAGCGCATGGTGCTGATCTCCGCCTTGGCTAGCGCTGCTGTAGGCGCTGGCATGCTGCCGGGGGTGCAAGTGAGAAGGGGGAATGGAGCAGAGAAGGGGCAAGGCGGTCAGCTCCAGGGCTGTAGAAGAGCAGGCGGAGCAGGCAGAGCGAATGGTGCTGATCTCCGCCTTCGCCAGTGCGGCTGTGGGCGCCGGCATGCTGTGAGTGAGCGCAAGTGGGGGAGGGGGGATCGGAGAGAGGGAGGGAAGGGGGAGAGAGGGGGGAGTACGACAGTAAGCTGCAGGGCAGCGCAGAGCAGGCAGAGCGAATGGTGCTGATCTCCGCCTTGGCTAGGGCGGCCGTGGGCGCCGGCATGCTGTGAGTGCGTGCAGAGGGGAGTAGGGGAAGAGAGGGGGGAGAGACAGGGGCAAAGACGGTATGCGAGAAATAAACGCGAGAAGCAGAGTGACCGCCAGGACGGGTGATGGGAGCGGTTGGGAGAGCGGCAAAGAAACATGGAGAGGATGCATTGTGCTGAAGGCAAAGAAACATGGAGAGGATGCATTGTGCTGAAGGCAAAGAAACATGGAGAGGATGCATTGTGCTGAAGGCAAAGAAACATGGAGAGGATGCATTGTGCTGAAGGCAAAGAAACATGGAGAGGATGCATTGTGCTGAAGGCAAAGAAGATTGAACTGTCCTCTCATGTCTGAGACGATAGAATATGGTTTATATGTCGATTGAGAAATCTGTGTTGGATAAAAAAACACCCAGTAGCAGGCAAACCAGTGTGATTGAGGAAATCTAAGTTGGGCCAAATCGACACATCTGATCACTCATAACGAAAAGCCAGCAACAACACCCAGCAATGGACCGCAATGCACGCACTGACATCCAGCAACGGTGGTGGCAAGGCACACACCTGTCTGGAGACGGGTCTCCCTGTCCCATGGATACAAGGCTCTTGCTGTGAGCAGCGAGGGTAGGGAGGGCAGGGAGGGCAGGGAGGGCAGGGAGGGCAGGGAGGATAGGGAGGGCGGGGAAGGTAGGGAGGGTAAAGAGGTTAGGGAGGATAGGGAAGGCAGGGAAATAGGATAATAGATGTCAGCACGCAGGAAAGCAGCAATGTGAATTGCAGAAGGAGAGGAGACGAGAGGAGGAGACGAGAGGAGGAGACGAGAGGAGGAGACGAGAGGAGGAGCCAAAACAGCCCAGAGTGGAAGCAGGTGGGGAATGGGGTGTGGTGGAGAAGTGAGAGGGTGGAGGGGAACGGGAAGGGCGACGCAGAGAATGAGGCAGCAAATGCACCCGTGACTCCCACAATCGCCCTCTCCTCTACCTGGACTTGTCCCCACTCTCCACGCTTGTCTTGTCTTTTCAAGATGTGGTTTGAGATTTCGCCCCCCTCAACTCCCTCGCTGCCCCTCACCCCCTTCCCTCCCTTTTTGTGTGTCTCACGTTTTGTCGAGCTTGTGGCCACCTGCAGACCAGGAGGAGGAGGAGGCAGCTTCAGCAGAGGAGGAGGCGGTGGGGGAGGCAAAGCGAGGGCCCACAGGCGGGCTGAAGGGCAGAATGTCGTCGGATATGCGCAGGCGCGCCTTGAGCGCGTTGGAGGAGAGGGGGGACGGCTGAGGGCATGGGAGGGAGAGGGGGGAGAGGGTGGAAGAGAGAATGGGGCATGCATGCATGCGGTTGCCTGCCTATGCTGAGGCTGAAGGACAGGATGTTTTCGGGTACGCAGTGGCGAGCCTTGCAGGTGCTAGAGGAGAGGAGGGACGGACGGCTGGCGTGTGGTTGATGGGAAAGCGGAGAGTGGGAAGTGGTTGATGGGAAAGCGGAGAGTGGGAAGTGGTTGAGGAGAAAGCGGAGAGTGGGAAGTGGTTGAGGAGAAAGCGGAGAGTGGGAAGTGGTTGAGGAGAAAGCGGAGAGTGGGAAGTGGTTGAGGAGAAAGCGGAGAGTGGGAAGTGGTTGAGGAGAAAGCGGAGAGTGGGAAGTGGTTGAGGAGAAAGCGGAGAGTGGGAAGTGGTTGAGGAGAAAGCGGAGAGTGGGAAGTGGTTGAGAAGAAAGCGGAGAGTGGGAAGTGGTAGAGGAGAAAGTGGGGCGTGAAGACGAGAATGTGATGCCTGGAACAAGGGAAGGTGGTGGTGGTGAAGCAAGAAGGACGTTGGAAAGAAGGGTGGCCAAGGAACTTGAAAAAGTGGATGAACCGCACAAGAATAGTAAGCACGGATGATGGATGGTGCTGTGCATGATGATTGGTGCACGCCTGCCTACCTGGTTGCTCTGAATCTCCTGCGTGAGGTGGTGCAGTTTAATATCCTCGATATAAGGATGGGAGATGTACCCCCCCTCCCCCTCCATGCCCAGCTGCTCCGCCACCTCCTTCACGCGCTTGCGGTCCTTGCCTATCACCTGCAGGGAAAGGGACACAACACACAACCACAGAATGAACGTCTTCGGCTCGCCAGTTTCAAGCACTTGCGGTCCTTTTCAATCCCCCACAGTAACGTACAGGAAAGCTTAACACGGAAACAGAAAAGAAGCCACTGAGACACTCTCTCACCCTAAACCCAACATTTACAGAGAGCGCAAGCACAGGCTCCTTTCCCCATGCCATTTCGCTACAACTTCCCTCCCTCCCTCCCTCCTCCCACATAGGTAGCTTTGAGCACCTCGATCTTGTCTATCTCCAAAGACAGTGTGGTGTTGTCCTCGCCCTGCTCGCGTTGTAGCCCCTTCCGCAACCTCCCCTTCCCCTTCCCTTCTTCCTCCTCATACCACCTGCACATATGTAGCCTTCAAGCTCCTTGATATTGTCAAGATCACAGACACCGCACTGCTGGCATCGACCTACTTGCCATGTCGGGACTGCTCCCGCAGGACAATCGACTCATGGTGCACGTGTGGGCTATCTCGCGCCATCTGCCACGACAATCTCCCTTCCCCATACCACTCCCCCCTAAACCTCCCTCCCTCACCCTCCCTCCCTCACACTCCCTCCCTCACCCTCCCTCCCTCACACTCCCTCCCTCGCACTCCCTCCCTCACCCTCCCTCCCTCACACTCCCTCCCTCACCCTCCCTCCCTCACCCTCCCTCCCTCACCCTCCCTCCCTCACCCTCCCTCCCTCACCCTCCCTCCCTCACCCTCCCTCCCTCACACTCCCTCCCTCACCCTCCCTCCCTCACCCTCCCTCCCTCACCCTCCCTCCCTCACCCTCCCTCACCCTCCCTCCCTCACCCTCCCTCCCTCACCCTCCCTCCCTCACCCTCCCTCCCTCACCCTCCCTCACCCTCCCTCCCTCACCCTCCCTCACCCTCCCTCCCTCACCCTCCCTCCCTCATCCCACATCTTCCTCTCCCCACCCCTCCTACTCTCCCCCCCTGCCCTCCCTCCCATCTGCACGTAGGTCGCCTTGAGCTGCTCAATCTTGTTGACCTTCATGGAAATAGTGGTGCTGCCCTCGCCCTGTTCGCCCTGTTCGCCCTGTTCGCCCTGTTCGCCCTGTTCCCGCAGCACCATGGACTCGCGGTGAACGATGTGAGCTATCTCGTACCCCAGCGCCATCAGCCCACACAGTCTCCCTCCCCCTCACCTGCACATAAGTGGCTTTGAGCTGCTCAATCTTGTCAATCTTCACGGAAAGCACGCTGCTCGCTTCACCCTGCTCTTTCAGCACGATGGACTCGCGGTGCACGATGTGCGCTATCTCGTACCCCAGCGCCATCAGCCCGCCCAGCAGCCGCACCGAAACGCTGAAGGTGATGCGTGGTGTGATTATAAAGGGGCCGTCCGTTACCCACTCCTGCCAGAGAGAGGGGACGGGGGGACGGGGCGTTCGGGGGAGGGCGAAAGGGAAGGTTTGGTGGGCAATGTGTGCTAGTTCGTATACCGGCAGGCGCCATCAAACCCATGGCAGCCGCACTGGCACGCCGTGACTTTTAAGTCGACTCAAGGTGACTTCTGAGTCAACTCAAAAGTCAATGTGTGCTAGTTCGTATACCAGCGCCATCAAACCCATGGCAGCCACACTGGCACGTCAAAGAAGATGCGCGGTGTGATTATAAAGGGGCCGTCCGTCACCCACTCCTGCCAGAGAGACGGGAGAGATGAAGTGGGGGGAGCATTATGAGGGGACAGGAGGGGGAACGGTTGGGGTTGAATCTGGCAGCAGATGAGCAGTCTTGCATCGTCTAGGAGGGAGGAGAGAGGCGGAAGGAGCGGACAGGGAGGTGAATTTTTAGTCGACACAAAATTCACCTTGGTCAGGGGTTGAAACTGGCAGCAGACGAGCACCCTAGCATCGTCAAGGAGGGAGGGAGGAGAGAGACGGAAGGAGTGGACGGGGAGGTGGGCTGAGTGGGGGATCTAAACGGGTGGGCAAGCAGATCTCGAGGTATGCATATGCACACTGGCGCTGGCATTGGGTGACTACGATGGCAAGGGGTGAGCATGCAGGGCATGTCGTCACTCACTGTGATATGGCTATTAAAAGAGTGACGGACAGGGTTAGGGGAGTGGCATCTTTAAGAGACTGTTTTAAAAATGAGGCTTGCTTGGGAAGGGAGGATGCGGGCACAAGAATGGGACCGTCAAGCGATAATTGATTAAAACAGTCATCCTTTCTTCATGGGTGCAAACAACCTTAATGAGAGTGGTGTAACCTCTAAACACATGAGCAAGTACAGAAAAAAAGTGTCGAGAGTGGGATTTGAACCCACGCCCTTTCGGACTGGAACCTTAATCCAGCGCCTTAGACCAACTCGGCCATCTCGACACATTCACATAGAAAATAGTAACATTGAAACGTGTTGAACACGCAACATGTTCTTCTGTTTTGCCTGCCGCTCAGCATGCCTCATTCCCAACACGCACCTCAAACATAAGCGAGTACCGCCCATCGCGGTTGCGCATGCGCAGGTATGACTGGCACGTGTCCTTGTCCTCCCCGGGCGGCAGCAGGTAGATCTCGTACGTCTCCACCTCCTCCCTCGTGTGCTCGCCTGCCAGCACCCCCCTCACCCGCTCCTCCCACCCCTCGCCCTCTGCTCGCGACTGCACGCTCCCATTCAGAAGCCAGGGGGGGGAGAAAAAGAGAGGAACGGGGGGAGAACGGAGGAGAGAAAGAATGGAAGGAATTAAGCCTTGTGAGAAGGAAATGGGAACACGGAGGACAAGCATGGGTGGAAAAGAGCAGGGGTGTGGGCTTGGACTGGCAGCAGGAGGGCTCAGCAATGGTGCAGGCCAGTCCAGCGGAGGTAGGTGGCGTCCTGGAAGCTGGAGAAGGGTTGAAGTTGACTGTTTAGTCGAAACAGAAGTCACCTGGTTACAATGTAACAGGGCTTGCCTTGAGGAGGTAGGTGGCGTCCTGGAAGCCAGAGAAGGGGTTGAAATTGTTCACCATGCGGATGTGCGCCGTCTTCAGCTCCGGCTCTATGAACGCCTTGTACATTGGGTACACCTGGTGGGTGGTACGCATGCAGGGCGTGCAGGGCAATTCAGGGTGGCACAGGCAACAGTCAAACAATGACTGGCGCCTTCAGCTCCGGCTCTATGAACGCCTAGTACATCGGATACACCTGGGGGGGGGGGAGAGCATGGCATTCAGTGTGGCACGGGCAAGTGTAAAACAAGACAGGTGCACCGGCTCTATGAACGCCTTGTACATCGGATACACCTGCATGCACGGCACGTGCATTCAAGACAGCAGCATGTTCAAACGGCAAAAAAGACTGTTGCGTTGTGCATTGGATCAATAAACACGTTGTACACATGCGCACATGGGGTATGCATTTAGATCGTCAAACGCAATAGGCGAGAGTCGAGACGTAGCCCTAGTAGGTACCCTCTACTGCACTGGCTCAATGAACGCCCTATGCAGCTGGTATGCATGGGCACACCTGAGCACACCTGGGCACACCTGCGCACACCTGGGCACACCTGGGCACACCTGGGCACAGGCAGCACACAACGAAGCAGCAACTGGCTCTCATTGCTCAACGCCTGAGGCGCTCAGGCGCCCCCTTCAACACTCTCCTTCCACGCAACCCAACTCTGTCACCTGGCCCACCCCACTCTGTCACCTGGCCCACCCCACTCTGTCACCTGGCCCACCCCACTCTGTCACCTGGCCCCACCCAACTCTGTCACCTGGCCCACCCCACTCTGCACCACTGGCCCACCGTTTCAGAGATCTATTGAATGATGCTTTCAGGAGCCTGTCCAGAGCGGTCAATGTCGCGCAGCACACGCTTGACGAGGTCCAAGTGCACCCCGCCCAAGATGGCCACCCGCAGGTTCAACAGTGGGGTTACTGTGTGCTGCCAACCCACCATCTCCGAGGCCTGCTGGATGATGCTTTGAGGCTTCTGGTCCCACCCTCCACCCCTGGTTCCCTTTACAAACGCCCACTCTGCACCCACCGTCTCTGAGATCCGTTGAATGATGATTTCAAGTGCCTGTCCAGACCGATCAATGTCGCGCAGCACGTGTTTGACGAGGTCAAAGTGCACACCCCCCGAGATGGCCACGCGAAGGTCCAGCAGCGCTGCCCCTTTGTGCTGCCAACCCACCAACTCAGAGGCCTGCTGGATGGTGCTTTCAGGCGCCTGAACCACCCCTACCCCACTCCCCTCCTCCCTCTTCCCTCAACCCGCCCGCCACACCTGCACGATTGACTCACCGTTTCAGAGATCTGCTGGATGATGCTTTCAGGCGCCTGCCCCGAGCGGTCAATGTCGCGCAGTACCCGTTTGACGAGGTCGAAGTGCACCCCGCCCGTGATGGCCACACGCAGGTCCAACAGCGGCCGCACGCGCTCATTGAGCGCATGAATGCCTTCCAGGATGATCACTCGCGACTTGGGGACTGCTTGCTCCCTGGGGGGGTGGGATGTCATGGCAATGGCACCAGATTTGCGCGAAGTAGACTGTCCTCTTTCTATCGAAATCAGCCAAATTTTCACATGCATTGAGCTTGGCCTGCGTGACACGAGCGTGAAACTTGGCGTCTGTTTTGACGCGACTTCCCTCACACTCTCGAAGGAGACGAGAACAGAGCGCGCGCACCTGAAGCCAACGCGCTGGCTGGACTTGAAGTCGTAGATGGGCACCTGCACCGCCTCGCCTCGCCGCAGCCCCTCGATGTTCTCCAGCAGCAGCTCGTAGTCCGTGATGCGCGGATCTGCAGAGTGGTTCGATGCGGTTAGATGGATTTTGACGCGTTTCAGCGCATTACATTGCAATTTTATGCGTTTCACACATGCTCCACCTATGGCAGCGAGTCTTGGAAAGAACTGCAGGAAAGCACTCGACAATGAACTGCACTTCATTTCACGTCACCCCACAAAAAATGGATAAGCCTGAGGAGCATCGGAGAGGGCAACGAACCGTCGAATATGCCGTGAAGCGACGTTGCAATCGCTCATGGAGACGACAACGACATTTTGAAACGTCTCAAAAGTCACGGGAGAGGGGTGAGTGAGTGACTGACCGTCAAAGTTGCCGTCGATGACGCGCGAGGCGACGTTGTAGTGGTCCATGGAGAGCACGGCGATGTTTTTATGTCTAGAAGCTACCGGCGATGGCTGACTGACCGTCAAAGTTGCCGTCGATGACGCGCGAGGCGACGTTGTAGTGGTCCATGGAGAGCACGGCGATGGAGGGCATGAAGCCCGCCACCTTGTGCGTGAACGCCGTCTTCCCCGCGCCCGACGGCCCCGCCAGCCCCACCAGAATCACGCCCGCGTTGTTCTGCGCTCCGCGCCCGGTCATGCGCGCGGGGACACAGCGTCAGACGGCGGAAAAGTGGGACGGAGTTGGTTTGCCTTTGAAGCCGAATGTAGGAAGTGATTTAAATGGACAATGAAGCAGAATGTCAATGATGCATTGGCATTTAAGCTTAATGTCTTATTCAAGCGGACTACACATTCGCATTGTAGCCGAATGTTAGACAGCGACTGAGCGTCAAAAGCCATTGCAACGGGTTGTGAGAGAGCTATTCAAGCGGATGCCACATCCTACACCAATGTGATAGTTGCTAATTTAACGCAATATATACGTATATAAATCTATATAAATTCATGTAAAAGGCAGAAGCAGCAGGCAGCCCCACCTGTGTGAGGAGCTGCACGGCGCGGATGAAGAGGAAGAAGCCTTTTTCGAACGATAGCTGCTCCTCCACCGGAGCTATCTCCTTGCGCGCCTTGCCGTCCGGCATCACGCGCCGCACCAGCCGCAGTTGGTTCTTCAGCAATCCGGGCCGTCGCGAGCTCGGCTTTTCGCCGTACTCCGTGAATGAATTTCCCTTGGACGGCATGATTGAAACGCTTGCAATAAAAACTATTAGGTGCGTTATAGAACGTTAATTAGAGACACTGGTAAGGAATAATTGGATGGGAAATTTGATGTGAAGAGGCCGCTAATTTGTAGCGGTTAGAATCTTGGAGTTAGCGACCGCGTCCGACGAGAATTAGGAATGAACATAAAGATGCTCTCGTTTTAGGGAACGGATTGCATTAGAGCACAGAAACACAGAGGCACTTTATAAAATGCTGACTCGCTCCATGCGCTAAAGCAAGCCCAACGGAAGAAGGGACAAAATGCCCGAGGAACGCTCTTGCAGCTAAGTGGGCTGCACACATAGAAAGGCTATGGCTAGTGCTTCAGCCAAGAGAGCACTGTATTTTGACATGCCTCCATACCAGCCACAGGAGTGCAATACTTGTGATTGTCCTGCCTTTCTCGCTGCTGGATGGTTTTCTGTGAGCAACTCCCAATCCCAAGGGTGGTGCAGTGCAGGCTGTCTGTCATACGGGGCTTTCTTTGTCTGTGTGGATTGAACGAGGCTCTGACTGACTTCTCATTGGCTCCGCCGACAAAGCGGGCAGTGAAGCAGGAGGAGATCCTGAGGTTCAATTGGGTGGTTTGTCTGTCCTGCTGAAGCGGGCAGGTGTGAAAGCGTTCACAGGCACATTCACTTCGCGTGGCGGGTAAGATATTTGATGTGGTCCAGGCTTATGGGTCATGACAATTGCTGACTTGGAATATTCTCTGTAGAGACACTCAAAACTGTTTAGCAGCAGCACAGAATGTTTTCGAACAAAGCCAGGTCCGTAAATTCAGCAAATACAGAACACATTTGTATGAACTTTTTGGGGTTCGCAAAAACCCATGCTGATCCCAACAGCAATCACAAAGACCCATGCTGGTATCATGTGGCACACGCAGAGCACCCAGCAACGCCCCATCCCATGATTCCCAGCCTCCCATTCATCCATCCATGGATGGATCGGATTTTGCAGTGAGTCCACCCATACGCGCCACCCAACCCCCATGACCCTCCACACCGGCGTCCAATCCACCAACCTTCCTCCCACCCTTCCTCAACCACTCCATCCCTCGCACGCTTCTGAAACTTTTCCCATCCCTCCAAATCCTATCATTCATTTAGGATCCAAGTTTCATCTGCTCTTGGTCATCCGCAGCCGAACAGGAATTTATTCGCCCTGATTGATTGTAGTGACTTGTCTCTCCTTGTCCTGTAGATTATTTGCGTCGCCTTTTAGACCGTGAACATGTCTGCGGAGGAGGATAAGATCGAAAATCCCGCTCACCAGGAGGAGGATGACGATGCTCCCAAGGCCGACGACGAGGACACGGGAGCGCACATCGCTCCCATTGTGAAGTTGGAGGAGGTCGCCGTGTCGACCGGTGAAGAGAACGAGAATGTCCTCTTTGAGATGTAAGCTGTTAGCTACGCAGGATATTTTTTCGACTAGCAAGAGGTTTGATTACGTAACGGAACGTGCTCGTGGGCACCTGATTCGAACACAGTGCTCTAGCATGACAGTACCGCTGGTTAGGTGTCTGCGAGTCTTCTTTTATTGGGCTCGAAGCTACCTGCTGTATACTGAACCCGTAACAACCCTAATTGCGAAACGCAATTTACAAATACGAAATCCGTTCCCGTACGCCGTTTACATACTTGAAAATTCTTGTGTGCCGCTCACATACCCGAGATCCTATCAATCCTTCAGGTCCTCGCAGTTTCTAAGAGCAGGATCATGAACCCTTTTCTCTGTTCGATGTGGCGTGGTTATGTTTTCCAGAAAATCCAAGCTATATCGGTTTGATAAGGAGGGGAACCAATGGAAAGAGCGGGGTGTGGGCCAAGTAAAGCTTCTGGAGCACAAGGATACGAAGAAGGTTCGGCTGCTGATGCGACAGCAGAAAACGCTGAAGATTTGCGCCAACCACATAGGTAGGGCAACTGAATTGAATTCACACCTTCATCGTTCACTAACCGGTGCCATTGTTTCCATGAATCATCGCTCTGCACTCATTCCTTGCCTCAGAATACCGCTTCTATGTCGGAGCGAGCGTTAGTGTTTTCTCTGTCTTTGATCAATTATTGTTATTCTGTTTCCAGGATTAGTTTCGCACTCCGTGCTGCGATCAACCTCTTACGAAATAACTGGCTTCTTCATTTAATCTCCCCGTGTATCGTGCTTTCTTTTCCCTGCAGTGCTACCGTCGATGTCGCTTCAGGAGCATGCAGGGAGCGACAAGTCATGGGTGTGGCACGCACAGGACTTTGCGGACGGAGAGCTGAAGAAGGAGCTATTCACCATGCGATTCGGCTCGCCAGAAAGTGAGTGCTGCCCAACCACCTGTTCCATTCTAAGGATTGCCCAATCTCGTCTTTGATTGGTCGACAATTGTTATTATAAGGATATTAGGCATCAGGCGATCTTACCGTCTCGTCGTGCACCTCCACTCTCCAGTCCTGATTTGGATCTCATCCTCACCCGCATCCTCACCCTAATTCCTGGTTACAACGCTCAGCTTCTACTTTTGTGTTTATTTACACTGGCTTCTGCCCAGGTGCTCAAAAGTTCAAGAGTGCATTTGAGGAGGCCCAGGAGAAGATGGCAGCGATTCTGGGCACCACAGATGCAGCCAAGGAGGTGGCAAAGGAGGCGGAGAAAACAGCTGAGGAGCTTGAGAAGCTGGCTGTCAAGAAGGATGAGGAAGCCAGCTGAGTCTAGAGTGATATACTCTTCCCTGTAGAACTCTGCTTCCTAGGGTCAGCTCATTTGAAGTAGTATTCTAGTCCTGTCTTGCTCTTGCCTTGTAGGTTGCGTAAATGTTATACGAGTCAGCATTACAAAATTTTAGCGTCTGGTCGAGTCCGACGTTTTTCATTATATTCTTCAGAAAGGGGACTTACAGACCACGTAAAACTGCAGCCGAACTGGGCCCTTGGGACAATTGCCGAACGAATTCGTTTTATCGCGGACAGCTCCAGTGCTGGAAGGGCTCACCGCCTAGCCTGACCTGCCACGCGACACCTTGCGAACAACGACACGCAGCTCGAATGGTGAGGGAATGCTTCACGTAGCAGAAGTGGAGTTCGGCTTGGAGTTCGTGAAACGAGACAACTGTTGCCTGACAACTGTCCACGCGTGAGAAGTGAATAACCTGACGTCGCCCTAAATGATGTGCACGACCAACAGCGCGACTTGATCGCCTTTGCTCGTCCCGTCTCCCGTCAGCCGTGGCCTCGAAGCTCCACATTTAAGATTTCTCAAACGTCTCCATGAGAACACTCCAGATTCCTCTCCCACTCGCGCGAACGTCGCGCTCGCCACTCCATTCCATCCCGCCGATCCTTCTCCGCGCGCTCCTTATTCACTGCGTCTTCTGGTTGCTACTCACCGCTAGTTCTACGCCTATCGAGGGAACGTCGCTCCACGGCAGCTCAGACTGCGGGCTCGCCGACAGCAGAAACACGGCTGCCGCGGCTGGTCAGGATCCTCACAGCCAATCCGATCTCAAGAATTTAGGGAATCCCGACAGTTACTCCAACACCGAGAATTCCGGAACCTGCGCGGCGGGTCCCGCCATGTCCAATCCCGTAGCTGGCACGCAAATTGCAGGTTCAACGGCGATCGCGTCCGCGTTAAAGGACGTTTCGGTAGAACGTATAGTGGGGCCTGGAAATGACGAGGTGGTGAAAATAGGGTCCTTCTGGGAGTCGCAGGTGAGAAATGGCTGCCCCGCCGGTTGAGTGCGGCGTGTTTGTCGGGTTCATTGCAACAAAACACATGCTTTCTTTTTTGTCCGTAACACTAGACTCTCCTCTCCTGCGTACTCCTTATATTCCGCTCTTAACGACAATTCCGTTGTCTGTTCAATCCTCCTTTCCCCCTTTCCTCATTCCTCTCCATTCCCGTCTCTCCTCGCTCATCCTGTTTCTTCCTGCCTTGCCCTCATCCCTTCCCATCCCCTTTCCCTAAAGAATCTGTGCTTTCCCTCTCCCCCCTCTCCCGAATTCCCCTCTTCCCCTCCCCTTCCTTTACAATCTCCTCCCCTTCCTTCCCGCTCCCCATTCCCTCCCCTTTCCGCCTTTTTCCTTTCCCTCCCAGCCCGTGGTGATTCATTTCCTCCGCCGATTCGGCTGTCGCATCTGCAGGGGGGGCGCCAGGGACATGTCGCGCGCCATCCCGCACCTGCACAACGCGGGCGTGCGGGTCGTCGCCATTGGTGGGTGGGATGGGTGGTGTGGTGGGTGCCTCGGGTGGGTGGTGGGTGCCTCGGGTGGTGTGGTGGGTGCCTCGGGTGGGTGGTCAGCGGGTGGGGAGGTGGGAGGGTGTCATAAGCGGGGCGCCATGGGCATGGCGTGTGCCATCCCTCACCTGCAAAACACGGGCGTGCGGGTCGATTTTTGAGTCGACTCAAAAATAGGCACAACACGGGTGTGCAGGTTGTCATGGGATGGGAGGGTGCCCTCGGGTCTTGGGTGTGCATAGTGGGGAGCGGGTAGCACGGGCCAGCTGCTCGTGGGGCGCCATGGGCATGTTCGTGGATGGGCGCCATGGGCATGTTCGTGGATGGGCGCCATGGGCATGTTCGTGGATGGGCGCCATGGGCATGTTCGTGGATGGGCGCCATGGGCATGTTCGTGGATGGGCGCCATGGGCATGTTCGTGGATGGGCGCCATGGGCATGTTCGTGGATGGGCGCCATGGGCATGTTCGTGGATGGGCGCCATGGGCATGTTCGTGGATGGGCGCCATGGGCATGTTCGTGGATGGGCGCCATGGGCATGTTCGTGGATGGGCGCCATGGGCATGTTCGTGGATGGGCGCCATGGGCATGTTCGTGGATGGGCGCCATGGGCATGTTCGTGGATGGGCGCCATGGGCATGTTCGTGGATGGGCGCCATGGGCATGTTCGTGGATGGGCGCCATGGGCATGTTCGTGGATGGGCGCCATGGGCATGTTCGTGGATGGGCGCCATGGGCATGTTCGTGGATGGGCGCCATGGGCATGTTCGTGGATGGGCGCCATGGGCATGTTCGTGGATGGGCGCCATGGGCATGTTCGTGGATGGGCGCCATGGGCATGTTCGTGGATGGGCGCCATGGGCATGTTCGTGGATGGGCGCCATGGGCATGTTCGTGGATGGGCGCCATGGGCATGTTCGTGGATGGGCGCCATGGGCATGTTCGTGGATGGGCGCCATGGGCATGTTCGTGGATGGGCGCCATGGGCATGTTCGTGGATGGGCGCCATGGGCATGTTCGTGGATGGGCGCCATGGGCATGTTCGTGGATGGGCGCCATGGGCATGTTCGTGGATGGGCGCCATGGGCATGTTCGTGGATGGGCGCCATGGGCATGTTCGTGGATGGGCGCCATGGGCATGTTCGTGGATGGGCGCCATGGGCATGTTCGTGGATGGGCGCCATGGGCATGTTCGTGGATGGGCGCCATGGGCATGTTCGTGGATGGGCGCCATGGGCATGTTCGTGGATGGGCGCCATGGGCATGTTCGTGGATGGGCGCCATGGGCATGTTCGTGGATGGGCGCCATGGGCATGTTCGTGGATGGGCGCCATGGGCATGTTCGTGGATGGGCGCCATGGGCATGTTCGTGGATGGGCGCCATGGGCATGTTCGTGGATGGGCGCCATGGGCATGTTCGTGGATGGGCGCCATGGGCATGTTCGTGGATGGGCGCCATGGGCATGTTCGTGGATGGGCGCCATGGGCATGTTCGTGGATGGGCGCCATGGGCATGTTCGTGGATGGGCGCCATGGGCATGTTCGTGGATGGGCGCCATGGGCATGTTCGTGGATGGGCGCCATGGGCATGTTCGTGGATGGGCGCCATGGGCATGTTCGTGGATGGGCGCCATGGGCATGTTCGTGGATGGGCGCCATGGGCATGTTCGTGGATGGGCGCCATGGGCATGTTCGTGGATGGGCGCCATGGGCATGTTCGTGGATGGGCGCCATGGGCATGTTCGTGGATGGGCGCCATGGGCATGTTCGTGGATGGGCGCCATGGGCATGTTCGTGGATGGGCGCCATGGGCATGTTCGTGGATGGGCGCCATGGGCATGTTCGTGGATGGGCGCCATGGGCATGTTCGTGGATGGGCGCCATGGGCATGTTCGTGGATGGGCGCCATGGGCATGTTCGTGGATGGGCGCCATGGGCATGTTCGTGGATGGGCGCCATGGGCATGTTCGTGGATGGGCGCCATGGGCATGTTCGTGGATGGGCGCCATGGGCATGTTCGTGGATGGGCGCCATGGGCATGTTCGTGGATGGGCGCCATGGGCATGTTCGTGGATGGGCGCCATGGGCATGTTCGTGGATGGGCGCCATGGGCATGTTCGTGGATGGGCGCCATGGGCATGTTCGTGGATGGGCGCCATGGGCATGTTCGTGGATGGGCGCCATGGGCATGTTCGTGGATGGGCGCCATGGGCATGTTCGTGGATGGGCGCCATGGGCATGTTCGTGGATGGGCGCCATGGGCATGTTCGTGGATGGGCGCCATGGGCATGTTCGTGGATGGGCGCCATGGGCATGTTCGTGGATGGGCGCCATGGGCATGTTCGTGGATGGGCGCCATGGGCATGTTCGTGGATGGGCGCCATGGGCATGTTCGTGGATGGGCGCCATGGGCATGTTCGTGGATGGGCGCCATGGGCATGTTCGTGGATGGGCGCCATGGGCATGTTCGTGGATGGGCGCCATGGGCATGTTCGTGGATGGGCGCCATGGGCATGTTCGTGGATGGGCGCCATGGGCATGTTCGTGGATGGGCGCCATGGGCATGTTCGTGGATGGGCGCCATGGGCATGTTCGTGGATGGGCGCCATGGGCATGTTCGTGGATGGGCGCCATGGGCATGTTCGTGGATGGGCGCCATGGGCATGTTCGTGGATGGGCGCCATGGGCATGTTCGTGGATGGGCGCCATGGGCATGTTCGTGGATGGGCGCCATGGGCATGTTCGTGGATGGGCGCCATGGGCATGTTCGTGGATGGGCGCCATGGGCATGTTCGTGGATGGGCGCCATGGGCATGTTCGTGGATGGGCGCCATGGGCATGTTCGTGGATGGGCGCCATGGGCATGTTCGTGGATGGGCGCCATGGGCATGTTCGTGGATGGGCGCCATGGGCATGTTCGTGGATGGGCGCCATGGGCATGTTCGTGGATGGGCGCCATGGGCATGTTCGTGGATGGGCGCCATGGGCATGTTCGTGGATGGGCGCCATGGGCATGTTCGTGGATGGGCGCCATGGGCATGTTCGTGGATGGGCGCCATGGGCATGTTCGTGGATGGGCGCCATGGGCATGTTCGTGGATGGGCGCCATGGGCATGTTCGTGGATGGGCGCCATGGGCATGTTCGTGGATGGGCGCCATGGGCATGTTCGTGGATGGGCGCCATGGGCATGTTCGTGGATGGGCGCCATGGGCATGTTCGTGGATGGGCGCCATGGGCATGTTCGTGGATGGGCGCCATGGGCATGTTCGTGGATGGGCGCCATGGGCATGTTCGTGGATGGGCGCCATGGGCATGTTCGTGGATGGGCGCCATGGGCATGTTCGTGGATGGGCGCCATGGGCATGTTCGTGGATGGGCGCCATGGGCATGTTCGTGGATGGGCGCCATGGGCATGTTCGTGGATGGGCGCCATGGGCATGTTCGTGGATGGGCGCCATGGGCATGTTCGTGGATGGGCGCCATGGGCATGTTCGTGGATGGGCGCCATGGGCATGTTCGTGGATGGGCGCCATGGGCATGTTCGTGGATGGGCGCCATGGGCATGTTCGTGGATGGGCGCCATGGGCATGTTCGTGGATGGGCGCCATGGGCATGTTCGTGGATGGGCGCCATGGGCATGTTCGTGGATGGGCGCCATGGGCATGTTCGTGGATGGGCGCCATGGGCATGTTCGTGGATGGGCGCCATGGGCATGTTCGTGGATGGGCGCCATGGGCATGTTCGTGGATGGGCGCCATGGGCATGTTCGTGGATGGGCGCCATGGGCATGTTCGTGGATGGGCGCCATGGGCATGTTCGTGGATGGGCGCCATGGGCATGTTCGTGGATGGGCGCCATGGGCATGTTCGTGGATGGGCGCCATGGGCATGTTCGTGGATGGGCGCCATGGGCATGTTCGTGGATGGGCGCCATGGGCATGTTCGTGGATGGGCGCCATGGGCATGTTCGTGGATGGGCGCCATGGGCATGTTCGTGGATGGGCGCCATGGGCATGTTCGTGGATGGGCGCCATGGGCATGTTCGTGGATGGGCGCCATGGGCATGTTCGTGGATGGGCGCCATGGGCATGTTCGTGGATGGGCGCCATGGGCATGTTCGTGGATGGGCGCCATGGGCATGTTCGTGGATGGGCGCCATGGGCATGTTCGTGGATGGGCGCCATGGGCATGTTCGTGGATGGGCGCCATGGGCATGTTCGTGGATGGGCGCCATGGGCATGTTCGTGGATGGGCGCCATGGGCATGTTCGTGGATGGGCGCCATGGGCATGTTCGTGGATGGGCGCCATGGGCATGTTCGTGGATGGGCGCCATGGGCATGTTCGTGGATGGGCGCCATGGGCATGTTCGTGGATGGGCGCCATGGGCATGTTCGTGGATGGGCGCCATGGGCATGTTCGTGGATGGGCGCCATGGGCATGTTCGTGGATGGGCGCCATGGGCATGTTCGTGGATGGGCGCCATGGGCATGTTCGTGGATGGGCGCCATGGGCATGTTCGTGGATGGGCGCCATGGGCATGTTCGTGGATGGGCGCCATGGGCATGTTCGTGGATGGGCGCCATGGGCATGTTCGTGGATGGGCGCCATGGGCATGTTCGTGGATGGGCGCCATGGGCATGTTCGTGGATGGGCGCCATGGGCATGTTCGTGGATGGGCGCCATGGGCATGTTCGTGGATGGGCGCCATGGGCATGTTCGTGGATGGGCGCCATGGGCATGTTCGTGGATGGGCGCCATGGGCATGTTCGTGGATGGGCGCCATGGGCATGTTCGTGGATGGGCGCCATGGGCATGTTCGTGGATGGGCGCCATGGGCATGTTCGTGGATGGGCGCCATGGGCATGTTCGTGGATGGGCGCCATGGGCATGTTCGTGGATGGGCGCCATGGGCATGTTCGTGGATGGGCGCCATGGGCATGTTCGTGGATGGGCGCCATGGGCATGTTCGTGGATGGGCGCCATGGGCATGTTCGTGGATGGGCGCCATGGGCATGTTCGTGGATGGGCGCCATGGGCATGTTCGTGGATGGGCGCCATGGGCATGTTCGTGGATGGGCGCCATGGGCATGTTCGTGGATGGGCGCCATGGGCATGTTCGTGGATGGGCGCCATGGGCATGTTCGTGGATGGGCGCCATGGGCATGTTCGTGGATGGGCGCCATGGGCATGTTCGTGGATGGGCGCCATGGGCATGTTCGTGGATGGGCGCCATGGGCATGTTCGTGGATGGGCGCCATGGGCATGTTCGTGGATGGGCGCCATGGGCATGTTCGTGGATGGGCGCCATGGGCATGTTCGTGGATGGGCGCCATGGGCATGTTCGTGGATGGGCGCCATGGGCATGTTCGTGGATGGGCGCCATGGGCATGTTCGTGGATGGGCGCCATGGGCATGTTCGTGGATGGGCGCCATGGGCATGTTCGTGGATGGGCGCCATGGGCATGTTCGTGGATGGGCGCCATGGGCATGTTCGTGGATGGGCGCCATGGGCATGTTCGTGGATGGGCGCCATGGGCATGTTCGTGGATGGGCGCCATGGGCATGTTCGTGGATGGGCGCCATGGGCATGTTCGTGGATGGGCGCCATGGGCATGTTCGTGGATGGGCGCCATGGGCATGTTCGTGGATGGGCGCCATGGGCATGTTCGTGGATGGGCGCCATGGGCATGTTCGTGGATGGGCGCCATGGGCATGTTCGTGGATGGGCGCCATGGGCATGTTCGTGGATGGGCGCCATGGGCATGTTCGTGGATGGGCGCCATGGGCATGTTCGTGGATGGGCGCCATGGGCATGTTCGTGGATGGGCGCCATGGGCATGTTCGTGGATGGGCGCCATGGGCATGTTCGTGGATGGGCGCCATGGGCATGTTCGTGGATGGGCGCCATGGGCATGTTCGTGGATGGGCGCCATGGGCATGTTCGTGGATGGGCGCCATGGGCATGTTCGTGGATGGGCGCCATGGGCATGTTCGTGGATGGGCGCCATGGGCATGTTCGTGGATGGGCGCCATGGGCATGTTCGTGGATGGGCGCCATGGGCATGTTCGTGGATGGGCGCCATGGGCATGTTCGTGGATGGGCGCCATGGGCATGTTCGTGGATGGGCGCCATGGGCATGTTCGTGGATGGGCGCCATGGGCATGTTCGTGGATGGGCGCCATGGGCATGTTCGTGGATGGGCGCCATGGGCATGTTCGTGGATGGGCGCCATGGGCATGTTCGTGGATGGGCGCCATGGGCATGTTCGTGGATGGGCGCCATGGGCATGTTCGTGGATGGGCGCCATGGGCATGTTCGTGGATGGGCGCCATGGGCATGTTCGTGGATGGGCGCCATGGGCATGTTCGTGGATGGGCGCCATGGGCATGTTCGTGGATGGGCGCCATGGGCATGTTCGTGGATGGGCGCCATGGGCATGTTCGTGGATGGGCGCCATGGGCATGTTCGTGGATGGGCGCCATGGGCATGTTCGTGGATGGGCGCCATGGGCATGTTCGTGGATGGGCGCCATGGGCATGTTCGTGGATGGGCGCCATGGGCATGTTCGTGGATGGGCGCCATGGGCATGTTCGTGGATGGGCGCCATGGGCATGTTCGTGGATGGGCGCCATGGGCATGTTCGTGGATGGGCGCCATGGGCATGTTCGTGGATGGGCGCCATGGGCATGTTCGTGGATGGGCGCCATGGGCATGTTCGTGGATGGGCGCCATGGGCATGTTCGTGGATGGGCGCCATGGGCATGTTCGTGGATGGGCGCCATGGGCATGTTCGTGGATGGGCGCCATGGGCATGTTCGTGGATGGGCGCCATGGGCATGTTCGTGGATGGGCGCCATGGGCATGTTCGTGGATGGGCGCCATGGGCATGTTCGTGGATGGGCGCCATGGGCATGTTCGTGGATGGGCGCCATGGGCATGTTCGTGGATGGGCGCCATGGGCATGTTCGTGGATGGGCGCCATGGGCATGTTCGTGGATGGGCGCCATGGGCATGTTCGTGGATGGGCGCCATGGGCATGTTCGTGGATGGGCGCCATGGGCATGTTCGTGGATGGGCGCCATGGGCATGTTCGTGGATGGGCGCCATGGGCATGTTCGTGGATGGGCGCCATGGGCATGTTCGTGGATGGGCGCCATGGGCATGTTCGTGGATGGGCGCCATGGGCATGTTCGTGGATGGGCGCCATGGGCATGTTCGTGGATGGGCGCCATGGGCATGTTCGTGGATGGGCGCCATGGGCATGTTCGTGGATGGGCGCCATGGGCATGTTCGTGGATGGGCGCCATGGGCATGTTCGTGGATGGGCGCCATGGGCATGTTCGTGGATGGGCGCCATGGGCATGTTCGTGGATGGGCGCCATGGGCATGTTCGTGGATGGGCGCCATGGGCATGTTCGTGGATGGGCGCCATGGGCATGTTCGTGGATGGGCGCCATGGGCATGTTCGTGGATGGGCGCCATGGGCATGTTCGTGGATGGGCGCCATGGGCATGTTCGTGGATGGGCGCCATGGGCATGTTCGTGGATGGGCGCCATGGGCATGTTCGTGGATGGGCGCCATGGGCATGTTCGTGGATGGGCGCCATGGGCATGTTCGTGGATGGGCGCCATGGGCATGTTCGTGGATGGGCGCCATGGGCATGTTCGTGGATGGGCGCCATGGGCATGTTCGTGGATGGGCGCCATGGGCATGTTCGTGGATGGGCGCCATGGGCATGTTCGTGGATGGGCGCCATGGGCATGTTCGTGGATGGGCGCCATGGGCATGTTCGTGGATGGGCGCCATGGGCATGTTCGTGGATGGGCGCCATGGGCATGTTCGTGGATGGGCGCCATGGGCATGTTCGTGGATGGGCGCCATGGGCATGTTCGTGGATGGGCGCCATGGGCATGTTCGTGGATGGGCGCCATGGGCATGTTCGTGGATGGGCGCCATGGGCATGTTCGTGGATGGGCGCCATGGGCATGTTCGTGGATGGGCGCCATGGGCATGTTCGTGGATGGGCGCCATGGGCATGTTCGTGGATGGGCGCCATGGGCATGTTCGTGGATGGGCGCCATGGGCATGTTCGTGGATGGGCGCCATGGGCATGTTCGTGGATGGGCGCCATGGGCATGTTCGTGGATGGGCGCCATGGGCATGTTCGTGGATGGGCGCCATGGGCATGTTCGTGGATGGGCGCCATGGGCATGTTCGTGGATGGGCGCCATGGGCATGTTCGTGGATGGGCGCCATGGGCATGTTCGTGGATGGGCGCCATGGGCATGTTCGTGGATGGGCGCCATGGGCATGTTCGTGGATGGGCGCCATGGGCATGTTCGTGGATGGGCGCCATGGGCATGTTCGTGGATGGGCGCCATGGGCATGTTCGTGGATGGGCGCCATGGGCATGTTCGTGGATGGGCGCCATGGGCATGTTCGTGGATGGGCGCCATGGGCATGTTCGTGGATGGGCGCCATGGGCATGTTCGTGGATGGGCGCCATGGGCATGTTCGTGGATGGGCGCCATGGGCATGTTCGTGGATGGGCGCCATGGGCATGTTCGTGGATGGGCGCCATGGGCATGTTCGTGGATGGGCGCCATGGGCATGTTCGTGGATGGGCGCCATGGGCATGTTCGTGGATGGGCGCCATGGGCATGTTCGTGGATGGGCGCCATGGGCATGTTCGTGGATGGGCGCCATGGGCATGTTCGTGGATGGGCGCCATGGGCATGTTCGTGGATGGGCGCCATGGGCATGTTCGTGGATGGGCGCCATGGGCATGTTCGTGGATGGGCGCCATGGGCATGTTCGTGGATGGGCGCCATGGGCATGTTCGTGGATGGGCGCCATGGGCATGTTCGTGGATGGGCGCCATGGGCATGTTCGTGGATGGGCGCCATGGGCATGTTCGTGGATGGGCGCCATGGGCATGTTCGTGGATGGGCGCCATGGGCATGTTCGTGGATGGGCGCCATGGGCATGTTCGTGGATGGGCGCCATGGGCATGTTCGTGGATGGGCGCCATGGGCATGTTCGTGGATGGGCGCCATGGGCATGTTCGTGGATGGGCGCCATGGGCATGTTCGTGGATGGGCGCCATGGGCATGTTCGTGGATGGGCGCCATGGGCATGTTCGTGGATGGGCGCCATGGGCATGTTCGTGGATGGGCGCCATGGGCATGTTCGTGGATGGGCGCCATGGGCATGTTCGTGGATGGGCGCCATGGGCATGTTCGTGGATGGGCGCCATGGGCATGTTCGTGGATGGGCGCCATGGGCATGTTCGTGGATGGGCGCCATGGGCATGTTCGTGGATGGGCGCCATGGGCATGTTCGTGGATGGGCGCCATGGGCATGTTCGTGGATGGGCGCCATGGGCATGTTCGTGGATGGGCGCCATGGGCATGTTCGTGGATGGGCGCCATGGGCATGTTCGTGGATGGGCGCCATGGGCATGTTCGTGGATGGGCGCCATGGGCATGTTCGTGGATGGGCGCCATGGGCATGTTCGTGGATGGGCGCCATGGGCATGTTCGTGGATGGGCGCCATGGGCATGTTCGTGGATGGGCGCCATGGGCATGTTCGTGGATGGGCGCCATGGGCATGTTCGTGGATGGGCGCCATGGGCATGTTCGTGGATGGGCGCCATGGGCATGTTCGTGGATGGGCGCCATGGGCATGTTCGTGGATGGGCGCCATGGGCATGTTCGTGGATGGGCGCCATGGGCATGTTCGTGGATGGGCGCCATGGGCATGTTCGTGGATGGGCGCCATGGGCATGTTCGTGGATGGGCGCCATGGGCATGTTCGTGGATGGGCGCCATGGGCATGTTCGTGGATGGGCGCCATGGGCATGTTCGTGGATGGGCGCCATGGGCATGTTCGTGGATGGGCGCCATGGGCATGTTCGTGGATGGGCGCCATGGGCATGTTCGTGGATGGGCGCCATGGGCATGTTCGTGGATGGGCGCCATGGGCATGTTCGTGGATGGGCGCCATGGGCATGTTCGTGGATGGGCGCCATGGGCATGTTCGTGGATGGGCGCCATGGGCATGTTCGTGGATGGGCGCCATGGGCATGTTCGTGGATGGGCGCCATGGGCATGTTCGTGGATGGGCGCCATGGGCATGTTCGTGGATGGGCGCCATGGGCATGTTCGTGGATGGGCGCCATGGGCATGTTCGTGGATGGGCGCCATGGGCATGTTCGTGGATGGGCGCCATGGGCATGTTCGTGGATGGGCGCCATGGGCATGTTCGTGGATGGGCGCCATGGGCATGTTCGTGGATGGGCGCCATGGGCATGTTCGTGGATGGGCGCCATGGGCATGTTCGTGGATGGGCGCCATGGGCATGTTCGTGGATGGGCGCCATGGGCATGTTCGTGGATGGGCGCCATGGGCATGTTCGTGGATGGGCGCCATGGGCATGTTCGTGGATGGGCGCCATGGGCATGTTCGTGGATGGGCGCCATGGGCATGTTCGTGGATGGGCGCCATGGGCATGTTCGTGGATGGGCGCCATGGGCATGTTCGTGGATGGGCGCCATGGGCATGTTCGTGGATGGGCGCCATGGGCATGTTCGTGGATGGGCGCCATGGGCATGTTCGTGGATGGGCGCCATGGGCATGTTCGTGGATGGGCGCCATGGGCATGTTCGTGGATGGGCGCCATGGGCATGTTCGTGGATGGGCGCCATGGGCATGTTCGTGGATGGGCGCCATGGGCATGTTCGTGGATGGGCGCCATGGGCATGTTCGTGGATGGGCGCCATGGGCATGTTCGTGGATGGGCGCCATGGGCATGTTCGTGGATGGGCGCCATGGGCATGTTCGTGGATGGGCGCCATGGGCATGTTCGTGGATGGGCGCCATGGGCATGTTCGTGGATGGGCGCCATGGGCATGTTCGTGGATGGGCGCCATGGGCATGTTCGTGGATGGGCGCCATGGGCATGTTCGTGGATGGGCGCCATGGGCATGTTCGTGGATGGGCGCCATGGGCATGTTCGTGGATGGGCGCCATGGGCATGTTCGTGGATGGGCGCCATGGGCATGTTCGTGGATGGGCGCCATGGGCATGTTCGTGGATGGGCGCCATGGGCATGTTCGTGGATGGGCGCCATGGGCATGTTCGTGGATGGGCGCCATGGGCATGTTCGTGGATGGGCGCCATGGGCATGTTCGTGGATGGGCGCCATGGGCATGTTCGTGGATGGGCGCCATGGGCATGTTCGTGGATGGGCGCCATGGGCATGTTCGTGGATGGGCGCCATGGGCATGTTCGTGGATGGGCGCCATGGGCATGTTCGTGGATGGGCGCCATGGGCATGTTCGTGGATGGGCGCCATGGGCATGTTCGTGGATGGGCGCCATGGGCATGTTCGTGGATGGGCGCCATGGGCATGTTCGTGGATGGGCGCCATGGGCATGTTCGTGGATGGGCGCCATGGGCATGTTCGTGGATGGGCGCCATGGGCATGTTCGTGGATGGGCGCCATGGGCATGTTCGTGGATGGGCGCCATGGGCATGTTCGTGGATGGGCGCCATGGGCATGTTCGTGGATGGGCGCCATGGGCATGTTCGTGGATGGGCGCCATGGGCATGTTCGTGGATGGGCGCCATGGGCATGTTCGTGGATGGGCGCCATGGGCATGTTCGTGGATGGGCGCCATGGGCATGTTCGTGGATGGGCGCCATGGGCATGTTCGTGGATGGGCGCCATGGGCATGTTCGTGGATGGGCGCCATGGGCATGTTCGTGGATGGGCGCCATGGGCATGTTCGTGGATGGGCGCCATGGGCATGTTCGTGGATGGGCGCCATGGGCATGTTCGTGGATGGGCGCCATGGGCATGTTCGTGGATGGGCGCCATGGGCATGTTCGTGGATGGGCGCCATGGGCATGTTCGTGGATGGGCGCCATGGGCATGTTCGTGGATGGGCGCCATGGGCATGTTCGTGGATGGGCGCCATGGGCATGTTCGTGGATGGGCGCCATGGGCATGTTCGTGGATGGGCGCCATGGGCATGTTCGTGGATGGGCGCCATGGGCATGTTCGTGGATGGGCGCCATGGGCATGTTCGTGGATGGGCGCCATGGGCATGTTCGTGGATGGGCGCCATGGGCATGTTCGTGGATGGGCGCCATGGGCATGTTCGTGGATGGGCGCCATGGGCATGTTCGTGGATGGGCGCCATGGGCATGTTCGTGGATGGGCGCCATGGGCATGTTCGTGGATGGGCGCCATGGGCATGTTCGTGGATGGGCGCCATGGGCATGTTCGTGGATGGGCGCCATGGGCATGTTCGTGGATGGGCGCCATGGGCATGTTCGTGGATGGGCGCCATGGGCATGTTCGTGGATGGGCGCCATGGGCATGTTCGTGGATGGGCGCCATGGGCATGTTCGTGGATGGGCGCCATGGGCATGTTCGTGGATGGGCGCCATGGGCATGTTCGTGGATGGGCGCCATGGGCATGTTCGTGGATGGGCGCCATGGGCATGTTCGTGGATGGGCGCCATGGGCATGTTCGTGGATGGGCGCCATGGGCATGTTCGTGGATGGGCGCCATGGGCATGTTCGTGGATGGGCGCCATGGGCATGTTCGTGGATGGGCGCCATGGGCATGTTCGTGGATGGGCGCCATGGGCATGTTCGTGGATGGGCGCCATGGGCATGTTCGTGGATGGGCGCCATGGGCATGTTCGTGGATGGGCGCCATGGGCATGTTCGTGGATGGGCGCCATGGGCATGTTCGTGGATGGGCGCCATGGGCATGTTCGTGGATGGGCGCCATGGGCATGTTCGTGGATGGGCGCCATGGGCATGTTCGTGGATGGGCGCCATGGGCATGTTCGTGGATGGGCGCCATGGGCATGTTCGTGGATGGGCGCCATGGGCATGTTCGTGGATGGGCGCCATGGGCATGTTCGTGGATGGGCGCCATGGGCATGTTCGTGGATGGGCGCCATGGGCATGTTCGTGGATGGGCGCCATGGGCATGTTCGTGGATGGGCGCCATGGGCATGTTCGTGGATGGGCGCCATGGGCATGTTCGTGGATGGGCGCCATGGGCATGTTCGTGGATGGGCGCCATGGGCATGTTCGTGGATGGGCGCCATGGGCATGTTCGTGGATGGGCGCCATGGGCATGTTCGTGGATGGGCGCCATGGGCATGTTCGTGGATGGGCGCCATGGGCATGTTCGTGGATGGGCGCCATGGGCATGTTCGTGGATGGGCGCCATGGGCATGTTCGTGGATGGGCGCCATGGGCATGTTCGTGGATGGGCGCCATGGGCATGTTCGTGGATGGGCGCCATGGGCATGTTCGTGGATGGGCGCCATGGGCATGTTCGTGGATGGGCGCCATGGGCATGTTCGTGGATGGGCGCCATGGGCATGTTCGTGGATGGGCGCCATGGGCATGTTCGTGGATGGGCGCCATGGGCATGTTCGTGGATGGGCGCCATGGGCATGTTCGTGGATGGGCGCCATGGGCATGTTCGTGGATGGGCGCCATGGGCATGTTCGTGGATGGGCGCCATGGGCATGTTCGTGGATGGGCGCCATGGGCATGTTCGTGGATGGGCGCCATGGGCATGTTCGTGGATGGGCGCCATGGGCATGTTCGTGGATGGGCGCCATGGGCATGTTCGTGGATGGGCGCCATGGGCATGTTCGTGGATGGGCGCCATGGGCATGTTCGTGGATGGGCGCCATGGGCATGTTCGTGGATGGGCGCCATGGGCATGTTCGTGGATGGGCGCCATGGGCATGTTCGTGGATGGGCGCCATGGGCATGTTCGTGGATGGGCGCCATGGGCATGTTCGTGGATGGGCGCCATGGGCATGTTCGTGGATGGGCGCCATGGGCATGTTCGTGGATGGGCGCCATGGGCATGTTCGTGGATGGGCGCCATGGGCATGTTCGTGGATGGGCGCCATGGGCATGTTCGTGGATGGGCGCCATGGGCATGTTCGTGGATGGGCGCCATGGGCATGTTCGTGGATGGGCGCCATGGGCATGTTCGTGGATGGGCGCCATGGGCATGTTCGTGGATGGGCGCCATGGGCATGTTCGTGGATGGGCGCCATGGGCATGTTCGTGGATGGGCGCCATGGGCATGTTCGTGGATGGGCGCCATGGGCATGTTCGTGGATGGGCGCCATGGGCATGTTCGTGGATGGGCGCCATGGGCATGTTCGTGGATGGGCGCCATGGGCATGTTCGTGGATGGGCGCCATGGGCATGTTCGTGGATGGGCGCCATGGGCATGTTCGTGGATGGGCGCCATGGGCATGTTCGTGGATGGGCGCCATGGGCATGTTCGTGGATGGGCGCCATGGGCATGTTCGTGGATGGGCGCCATGGGCATGTTCGTGGATGGGCGCCATGGGCATGTTCGTGGATGGGCGCCATGGGCATGTTCGTGGATGGGCGCCATGGGCATGTTCGTGGATGGGCGCCATGGGCATGTTCGTGGATGGGCGCCATGGGCATGTTCGTGGATGGGCGCCATGGGCATGTTCGTGGATGGGCGCCATGGGCATGTTCGTGGATGGGCGCCATGGGCATGTTCGTGGATGGGCGCCATGGGCATGTTCGTGGATGGGCGCCATGGGCATGTTCGTGGATGGGCGCCATGGGCATGTTCGTGGATGGGCGCCATGGGCATGTTCGTGGATGGGCGCCATGGGCATGTTCGTGGATGGGCGCCATGGGCATGTTCGTGGATGGGCGCCATGGGCATGTTCGTGGATGGGCGCCATGGGCATGTTCGTGGATGGGCGCCATGGGCATGTTCGTGGATGGGCGCCATGGGCATGTTCGTGGATGGGCGCCATGGGCATGTTCGTGGATGGGCGCCATGGGCATGTTCGTGGATGGGCGCCATGGGCATGTTCGTGGATGGGCGCCATGGGCATGTTCGTGGATGGGCGCCATGGGCATGTTCGTGGATGGGCGCCATGGGCATGTTCGTGGATGGGCGCCATGGGCATGTTCGTGGATGGGCGCCATGGGCATGTTCGTGGATGGGCGCCATGGGCATGTTCGTGGATGGGCGCCATGGGCATGTTCGTGGATGGGCGCCATGGGCATGTTCGTGGATGGGCGCCATGGGCATGTTCGTGGATGGGCGCCATGGGCATGTTCGTGGATGGGCGCCATGGGCATGTTCGTGGATGGGCGCCATGGGCATGTTCGTGGATGGGCGCCATGGGCATGTTCGTGGATGGGCGCCATGGGCATGTTCGTGGATGGGCGCCATGGGCATGTTCGTGGATGGGCGCCATGGGCATGTTCGTGGATGGGCGCCATGGGCATGTTCGTGGATGGGCGCCATGGGCATGTTCGTGGATGGGCGCCATGGGCATGTTCGTGGATGGGCGCCATGGGCATGTTCGTGGATGGGCGCCATGGGCATGTTCGTGGATGGGCGCCATGGGCATGTTCGTGGATGGGCGCCATGGGCATGTTCGTGGATGGGCGCCATGGGCATGTTCGTGGATGGGCGCCATGGGCATGTTCGTGGATGGGCGCCATGGGCATGTTCGTGGATGGGCGCCATGGGCATGTTCGTGGATGGGCGCCATGGGCATGTTCGTGGATGGGCGCCATGGGCATGTTCGTGGATGGGCGCCATGGGCATGTTCGTGGATGGGCGCCATGGGCATGTTCGTGGATGGGCGCCATGGGCATGTTCGTGGATGGGCGCCATGGGCATGTTCGTGGATGGGCGCCATGGGCATGTTCGTGGATGGGCGCCATGGGCATGTTCGTGGATGGGCGCCATGGGCATGTTCGTGGATGGGCGCCATGGGCATGTTCGTGGATGGGCGCCATGGGCATGTTCGTGGATGGGCGCCATGGGCATGTTCGTGGATGGGCGCCATGGGCATGTTCGTGGATGGGCGCCATGGGCATGTTCGTGGATGGGCGCCATGGGCATGTTCGTGGATGGGCGCCATGGGCATGTTCGTGGATGGGCGCCATGGGCATGTTCGTGGATGGGCGCCATGGGCATGTTCGTGGATGGGCGCCATGGGCATGTTCGTGGATGGGCGCCATGGGCATGTTCGTGGATGGGCGCCATGGGCATGTTCGTGGATGGGCGCCATGGGCATGTTCGTGGATGGGCGCCATGGGCATGTTCGTGGATGGGCGCCATGGGCATGTTCGTGGATGGGCGCCATGGGCATGTTCGTGGATGGGCGCCATGGGCATGTTCGTGGATGGGCGCCATGGGCATGTTCGTGGATGGGCGCCATGGGCATGTTCGTGGATGGGCGCCATGGGCATGTTCGTGGATGGGCGCCATGGGCATGTTCGTGGATGGGCGCCATGGGCATGTTCGTGGATGGGCGCCATGGGCATGTTCGTGGATGGGCGCCATGGGCATGTTCGTGGATGGGCGCCATGGGCATGTTCGTGGATGGGCGCCATGGGCATGTTCGTGGATGGGCGCCATGGGCATGTTCGTGGATGGGCGCCATGGGCATGTTCGTGGATGGGCGCCATGGGCATGTTCGTGGATGGGCGCCATGGGCATGTTCGTGGATGGGCGCCATGGGCATGTTCGTGGATGGGCGCCATGGGCATGTTCGTGGATGGGCGCCATGGGCATGTTCGTGGATGGGCGCCATGGGCATGTTCGTGGATGGGCGCCATGGGCATGTTCGTGGATGGGCGCCATGGGCATGTTCGTGGATGGGCGCCATGGGCATGTTCGTGGATGGGCGCCATGGGCATGTTCGTGGATGGGCGCCATGGGCATGTTCGTGGATGGGCGCCATGGGCATGTTCGTGGATGGGCGCCATGGGCATGTTCGTGGATGGGCGCCATGGGCATGTTCGTGGATGGGCGCCATGGGCATGTTCGTGGATGGGCGCCATGGGCATGTTCGTGGATGGGCGCCATGGGCATGTTCGTGGATGGGCGCCATGGGCATGTTCGTGGATGGGCGCCATGGGCATGTTCGTGGATGGGCGCCATGGGCATGTTCGTGGATGGGCGCCATGGGCATGTTCGTGGATGGGCGCCATGGGCATGTTCGTGGATGGGCGCCATGGGCATGTTCGTGGATGGGCGCCATGGGCATGTTCGTGGATGGGCGCCATGGGCATGTTCGTGGATGGGCGCCATGGGCATGTTCGTGGATGGGCGCCATGGGCATGTTCGTGGATGGGCGCCATGGGCATGTTCGTGGATGGGCGCCATGGGCATGTTCGTGGATGGGCGCCATGGGCATGTTCGTGGATGGGCGCCATGGGCATGTTCGTGGATGGGCGCCATGGGCATGTTCGTGGATGGGCGCCATGGGCATGTTCGTGGATGGGCGCCATGGGCATGTTCGTGGATGGGCGCCATGGGCATGTTCGTGGATGGGCGCCATGGGCATGTTCGTGGATGGGCGCCATGGGCATGTTCGTGGATGGGCGCCATGGGCATGTTCGTGGATGGGCGCCATGGGCATGTTCGTGGATGGGCGCCATGGGCATGTTCGTGGATGGGCGCCATGGGCATGTTCGTGGATGGGCGCCATGGGCATGTTCGTGGATGGGCGCCATGGGCATGTTCGTGGATGGGCGCCATGGGCATGTTCGTGGATGGGCGCCATGGGCATGTTCGTGGATGGGCGCCATGGGCATGTTCGTGGATGGGCGCCATGGGCATGTTCGTGGATGGGCGCCATGGGCATGTTCGTGGATGGGCGCCATGGGCATGTTCGTGGATGGGCGCCATGGGCATGTTCGTGGATGGGCGCCATGGGCATGTTCGTGGATGGGCGCCATGGGCATGTTCGTGGATGGGCGCCATGGGCATGTTCGTGGATGGGCGCCATGGGCATGTTCGTGGATGGGCGCCATGGGCATGTTCGTGGATGGGCGCCATGGGCATGTTCGTGGATGGGCGCCATGGGCATGTTCGTGGATGGGCGCCATGGGCATGTTCGTGGATGGGCGCCATGGGCATGTTCGTGGATGGGCGCCATGGGCATGTTCGTGGATGGGCGCCATGGGCATGTTCGTGGATGGGCGCCATGGGCATGTTCGTGGATGGGCGCCATGGGCATGTTCGTGGATGGGCGCCATGGGCATGTTCGTGGATGGGCGCCATGGGCATGTTCGTGGATGGGCGCCATGGGCATGTTCGTGGATGGGCGCCATGGGCATGTTCGTGGATGGGCGCCATGGGCATGTTCGTGGATGGGCGCCATGGGCATGTTCGTGGATGGGCGCCATGGGCATGTTCGTGGATGGGCGCCATGGGCATGTTCGTGGATGGGCGCCATGGGCATGTTCGTGGATGGGCGCCATGGGCATGTTCGTGGATGGGCGCCATGGGCATGTTCGTGGATGGGCGCCATGGGCATGTTCGTGGATGGGCGCCATGGGCATGTTCGTGGATGGGCGCCATGGGCATGTTCGTGGATGGGCGCCATGGGCATGTTCGTGGATGGGCGCCATGGGCATGTTCGTGGATGGGCGCCATGGGCATGTTCGTGGATGGGCGCCATGGGCATGTTCGTGGATGGGCGCCATGGGCATGTTCGTGGATGGGCGCCATGGGCATGTTCGTGGATGGGCGCCATGGGCATGTTCGTGGATGGGCGCCATGGGCATGTTCGTGGATGGGCGCCATGGGCATGTTCGTGGATGGGCGCCATGGGCATGTTCGTGGATGGGCGCCATGGGCATGTTCGTGGATGGGCGCCATGGGCATGTTCGTGGATGGGCGCCATGGGCATGTTCGTGGATGGGCGCCATGGGCATGTTCGTGGATGGGCGCCATGGGCATGTTCGTGGATGGGCGCCATGGGCATGTTCGTGGATGGGCGCCATGGGCATGTTCGTGGATGGGCGCCATGGGCATGTTCGTGGATGGGCGCCATGGGCATGTTCGTGGATGGGCGCCATGGGCATGTTCGTGGATGGGCGCCATGGGCATGTTCGTGGATGGGCGCCATGGGCATGTTCGTGGATGGGCGCCATGGGCATGTTCGTGGATGGGCGCCATGGGCATGTTCGTGGATGGGCGCCATGGGCATGTTCGTGGATGGGCGCCATGGGCATGTTCGTGGATGGGCGCCATGGGCATGTTCGTGGATGGGCGCCATGGGCATGTTCGTGGATGGGCGCCATGGGCATGTTCGTGGATGGGCGCCATGGGCATGTTCGTGGATGGGCGCCATGGGCATGTTCGTGGATGGGCGCCATGGGCATGTTCGTGGATGGGCGCCATGGGCATGTTCGTGGATGGGCGCCATGGGCATGTTCGTGGATGGGCGCCATGGGCATGTTCGTGGATGGGCGCCATGGGCATGTTCGTGGATGGGCGCCATGGGCATGTTCGTGGATGGGCGCCATGGGCATGTTCGTGGATGGGCGCCATGGGCATGTTCGTGGATGGGCGCCATGGGCATGTTCGTGGATGGGCGCCATGGGCATGTTCGTGGATGGGCGCCATGGGCATGTTCGTGGATGGGCGCCATGGGCATGTTCGTGGATGGGCGCCATGGGCATGTTCGTGGATGGGCGCCATGGGCATGTTCGTGGATGGGCGCCATGGGCATGTTCGTGGATGGGCGCCATGGGCATGTTCGTGGATGGGCGCCATGGGCATGTTCGTGGATGGGCGCCATGGGCATGTTCGTGGATGGGCGCCATGGGCATGTTCGTGGATGGGCGCCATGGGCATGTTCGTGGATGGGCGCCATGGGCATGTTCGTGGATGGGCGCCATGGGCATGTTCGTGGATGGGCGCCATGGGCATGTTCGTGGATGGGCGCCATGGGCATGTTCGTGGATGGGCGCCATGGGCATGTTCGTGGATGGGCGCCATGGGCATGTTCGTGGATGGGCGCCATGGGCATGTTCGTGGATGGGCGCCATGGGCATGTTCGTGGATGGGCGCCATGGGCATGTTCGTGGATGGGCGCCATGGGCATGTTCGTGGATGGGCGCCATGGGCATGTTCGTGGATGGGCGCCATGGGCATGTTCGTGGATGGGCGCCATGGGCATGTTCGTGGATGGGCGCCATGGGCATGTTCGTGGATGGGCGCCATGGGCATGTTCGTGGATGGGCGCCATGGGCATGTTCGTGGATGGGCGCCATGGGCATGTTCGTGGATGGGCGCCATGGGCATGTTCGTGGATGGGCGCCATGGGCATGTTCGTGGATGGGCGCCATGGGCATGTTCGTGGATGGGCGCCATGGGCATGTTCGTGGATGGGCGCCATGGGCATGTTCGTGGATGGGCGCCATGGGCATGTTCGTGGATGGGCGCCATGGGCATGTTCGTGGATGGGCGCCATGGGCATGTTCGTGGATGGGCGCCATGGGCATGTTCGTGGATGGGCGCCATGGGCATGTTCGTGGATGGGCGCCATGGGCATGTTCGTGGATGGGCGCCATGGGCATGTTCGTGGATGGGCGCCATGGGCATGTTCGTGGATGGGCGCCATGGGCATGTTCGTGGATGGGCGCCATGGGCATGTTCGTGGATGGGCGCCATGGGCATGTTCGTGGATGGGCGCCATGGGCATGTTCGTGGATGGGCGCCATGGGCATGTTCGTGGATGGGCGCCATGGGCATGTTCGTGGATGGGCGCCATGGGCATGTTCGTGGATGGGCGCCATGGGCATGTTCGTGGATGGGCGCCATGGGCATGTTCGTGGATGGGCGCCATGGGCATGTTCGTGGATGGGCGCCATGGGCATGTTCGTGGATGGGCGCCATGGGCATGTTCGTGGATGGGCGCCATGGGCATGTTCGTGGATGGGCGCCATGGGCATGTTCGTGGATGGGCGCCATGGGCATGTTCGTGGATGGGCGCCATGGGCATGTTCGTGGATGGGCGCCATGGGCATGTTCGTGGATGGGCGCCATGGGCATGTTCGTGGATGGGCGCCATGGGCATGTTCGTGGATGGGCGCCATGGGCATGTTCGTGGATGGGCGCCATGGGCATGTTCGTGGATGGGCGCCATGGGCATGTTCGTGGATGGGCGCCATGGGCATGTTCGTGGATGGGCGCCATGGGCATGTTCGTGGATGGGCGCCATGGGCATGTTCGTGGATGGGCGCCATGGGCATGTTCGTGGATGGGCGCCATGGGCATGTTCGTGGATGGGCGCCATGGGCATGTTCGTGGATGGGCGCCATGGGCATGTTCGTGGATGGGCGCCATGGGCATGTTCGTGGATGGGCGCCATGGGCATGTTCGTGGATGGGCGCCATGGGCATGTTCGTGGATGGGCGCCATGGGCATGTTCGTGGATGGGCGCCATGGGCATGTTCGTGGATGGGCGCCATGGGCATGTTCGTGGATGGGCGCCATGGGCATGTTCGTGGATGGGCGCCATGGGCATGTTCGTGGATGGGCGCCATGGGCATGTTCGTGGATGGGCGCCATGGGCATGTTCGTGGATGGGCGCCATGGGCATGTTCGTGGATGGGCGCCATGGGCATGTTCGTGGATGGGCGCCATGGGCATGTTCGTGGATGGGCGCCATGGGCATGTTCGTGGATGGGCGCCATGGGCATGTTCGTGGATGGGCGCCATGGGCATGTTCGTGGATGGGCGCCATGGGCATGTTCGTGGATGGGCGCCATGGGCATGTTCGTGGATGGGCGCCATGGGCATGTTCGTGGATGGGCGCCATGGGCATGTTCGTGGATGGGCGCCATGGGCATGTTCGTGGATGGGCGCCATGGGCATGTTCGTGGATGGGCGCCATGGGCATGTTCGTGGATGGGCGCCATGGGCATGTTCGTGGATGGGCGCCATGGGCATGTTCGTGGATGGGCGCCATGGGCATGTTCGTGGATGGGCGCCATGGGCATGTTCGTGGATGGGCGCCATGGGCATGTTCGTGGATGGGCGCCATGGGCATGTTCGTGGATGGGCGCCATGGGCATGTTCGTGGATGGGCGCCATGGGCATGTTCGTGGATGGGCGCCATGGGCATGTTCGTGGATGGGCGCCATGGGCATGTTCGTGGATGGGCGCCATGGGCATGTTCGTGGATGGGCGCCATGGGCATGTTCGTGGATGGGCGCCATGGGCATGTTCGTGGATGGGCGCCATGGGCATGTTCGTGGATGGGCGCCATGGGCATGTTCGTGGATGGGCGCCATGGGCATGTTCGTGGATGGGCGCCATGGGCATGTTCGTGGATGGGCGCCATGGGCATGTTCGTGGATGGGCGCCATGGGCATGTTCGTGGATGGGCGCCATGGGCATGTTCGTGGATGGGCGCCATGGGCATGTTCGTGGATGGGCGCCATGGGCATGTTCGTGGATGGGCGCCATGGGCATGTTCGTGGATGGGCGCCATGGGCATGTTCGTGGATGGGCGCCATGGGCATGTTCGTGGATGGGCGCCATGGGCATGTTCGTGGATGGGCGCCATGGGCATGTTCGTGGATGGGCGCCATGGGCATGTTCGTGGATGGGCGCCATGGGCATGTTCGTGGATGGGCGCCATGGGCATGTTCGTGGATGGGCGCCATGGGCATGTTCGTGGATGGGCGCCATGGGCATGTTCGTGGATGGGCGCCATGGGCATGTTCGTGGATGGGCGCCATGGGCATGTTCGTGGATGGGCGCCATGGGCATGTTCGTGGATGGGCGCCATGGGCATGTTCGTGGATGGGCGCCATGGGCATGTTCGTGGATGGGCGCCATGGGCATGTTCGTGGATGGGCGCCATGGGCATGTTCGTGGATGGGCGCCATGGGCATGTTCGTGGATGGGCGCCATGGGCATGTTCGTGGATGGGCGCCATGGGCATGTTCGTGGATGGGCGCCATGGGCATGTTCGTGGATGGGCGCCATGGGCATGTTCGTGGATGGGCGCCATGGGCATGTTCGTGGATGGGCGCCATGGGCATGTTCGTGGATGGGCGCCATGGGCATGTTCGTGGATGGGCGCCATGGGCATGTTCGTGGATGGGCGCCATGGGCATGTTCGTGGATGGGCGCCATGGGCATGTTCGTGGATGGGCGCCATGGGCATGTTCGTGGATGGGCGCCATGGGCATGTTCGTGGATGGGCGCCATGGGCATGTTCGTGGATGGGCGCCATGGGCATGTTCGTGGATGGGCGCCATGGGCATGTTCGTGGATGGGCGCCATGGGCATGTTCGTGGATGGGCGCCATGGGCATGTTCGTGGATGGGCGCCATGGGCATGTTCGTGGATGGGCGCCATGGGCATGTTCGTGGATGGGCGCCATGGGCATGTTCGTGGATGGGCGCCATGGGCATGTTCGTGGATGGGCGCCATGGGCATGTTCGTGGATGGGCGCCATGGGCATGTTCGTGGATGGGCGCCATGGGCATGTTCGTGGATGGGCGCCATGGGCATGTTCGTGGATGGGCGCCATGGGCATGTTCGTGGATGGGCGCCATGGGCATGTTCGTGGATGGGCGCCATGGGCATGTTCGTGGATGGGCGCCATGGGCATGTTCGTGGATGGGCGCCATGGGCATGTTCGTGGATGGGCGCCATGGGCATGTTCGTGGATGGGCGCCATGGGCATGTTCGTGGATGGGCGCCATGGGCATGTTCGTGGATGGGCGCCATGGGCATGTTCGTGGATGGGCGCCATGGGCATGTTCGTGGATGGGCGCCATGGGCATGTTCGTGGATGGGCGCCATGGGCATGTTCGTGGATGGGCGCCATGGGCATGTTCGTGGATGGGCGCCATGGGCATGTTCGTGGATGGGCGCCATGGGCATGTTCGTGGATGGGCGCCATGGGCATGTTCGTGGATGGGCGCCATGGGCATGTTCGTGGATGGGCGCCATGGGCATGTTCGTGGATGGGCGCCATGGGCATGTTCGTGGATGGGCGCCATGGGCATGTTCGTGGATGGGCGCCATGGGCATGTTCGTGGATGGGCGCCATGGGCATGTTCGTGGATGGGCGCCATGGGCATGTTCGTGGATGGGCGCCATGGGCATGTTCGTGGATGGGCGCCATGGGCATGTTCGTGGATGGGCGCCATGGGCATGTTCGTGGATGGGCGCCATGGGCATGTTCGTGGATGGGCGCCATGGGCATGTTCGTGGATGGGCGCCATGGGCATGTTCGTGGATGGGCGCCATGGGCATGTTCGTGGATGGGCGCCATGGGCATGTTCGTGGATGGGCGCCATGGGCATGTTCGTGGATGGGCGCCATGGGCATGTTCGTGGATGGGCGCCATGGGCATGTTCGTGGATGGGCGCCATGGGCATGTTCGTGGATGGGCGCCATGGGCATGTTCGTGGATGGGCGCCATGGGCATGTTCGTGGATGGGCGCCATGGGCATGTTCGTGGATGGGCGCCATGGGCATGTTCGTGGATGGGCGCCATGGGCATGTTCGTGGATGGGCGCCATGGGCATGTTCGTGGATGGGCGCCATGGGCATGTTCGTGGATGGGCGCCATGGGCATGTTCGTGGATGGGCGCCATGGGCATGTTCGTGGATGGGCGCCATGGGCATGTTCGTGGATGGGCGCCATGGGCATGTTCGTGGATGGGCGCCATGGGCATGTTCGTGGATGGGCGCCATGGGCATGTTCGTGGATGGGCGCCATGGGCATGTTCGTGGATGGGCGCCATGGGCATGTTCGTGGATGGGCGCCATGGGCATGTTCGTGGATGGGCGCCATGGGCATGTTCGTGGATGGGCGCCATGGGCATGTTCGTGGATGGGCGCCATGGGCATGTTCGTGGATGGGCGCCATGGGCATGTTCGTGGATGGGCGCCATGGGCATGTTCGTGGATGGGCGCCATGGGCATGTTCGTGGATGGGCGCCATGGGCATGTTCGTGGATGGGCGCCATGGGCATGTTCGTGGATGGGCGCCATGGGCATGTTCGTGGATGGGCGCCATGGGCATGTTCGTGGATGGGCGCCATGGGCATGTTCGTGGATGGGCGCCATGGGCATGTTCGTGGATGGGCGCCATGGGCATGTTCGTGGATGGGCGCCATGGGCATGTTCGTGGATGGGCGCCATGGGCATGTTCGTGGATGGGCGCCATGGGCATGTTCGTGGATGGGCGCCATGGGCATGTTCGTGGATGGGCGCCATGGGCATGTTCGTGGATGGGCGCCATGGGCATGTTCGTGGATGGGCGCCATGGGCATGTTCGTGGATGGGCGCCATGGGCATGTTCGTGGATGGGCGCCATGGGCATGTTCGTGGATGGGCGCCATGGGCATGTTCGTGGATGGGCGCCATGGGCATGTTCGTGGATGGGCGCCATGGGCATGTTCGTGGATGGGCGCCATGGGCATGTTCGTGGATGGGCGCCATGGGCATGTTCGTGGATGGGCGCCATGGGCATGTTCGTGGATGGGCGCCATGGGCATGTTCGTGGATGGGCGCCATGGGCATGTTCGTGGATGGGCGCCATGGGCATGTTCGTGGATGGGCGCCATGGGCATGTTCGTGGATGGGCGCCATGGGCATGTTCGTGGATGGGCGCCATGGGCATGTTCGTGGATGGGCGCCATGGGCATGTTCGTGGATGGGCGCCATGGGCATGTTCGTGGATGGGCGCCATGGGCATGTTCGTGGATGGGCGCCATGGGCATGTTCGTGGATGGGCGCCATGGGCATGTTCGTGGATGGGCGCCATGGGCATGTTCGTGGATGGGCGCCATGGGCATGTTCGTGGATGGGCGCCATGGGCATGTTCGCGCCATGGGCATGTTCCCCCTGCCACTCGCAGCCACTGCTCATTGCCCTCCCTGCTGCTCACTGCCTCACCACTATCCCTGCAGGTCTGGACCATCTAGGAGTGGACGAGTTTGTGGATGGGGGCTACTGGAAGGGCGAGCTGTATATCGACGATGGCAAGCGGGCCTACCATGCTCTGCAGCTCAAGTCCATCTCCCTCTGGCAGGTGTGTACAGTGCGCCTCCTGTTATGGCTACACTCGTTGGCTTGCTGCTTGTTTTACTCTGCTTGTCTTGCTGGCCTGCTTGCCTGGGTAAGGGTGTGTCTGCTACCACGTGAGTGTGTGCTGCTTGGTGCATACTCGTGGCCTTGCATGGCTGTGGGGAAGGCCAAGATGTGCCTATGTAGATGATGGCAAAGCTTCAGAGACGAAAGGGTTCACAATTGATGGCAAAGCTTTGATTTCTTCAAGTACTACCCCCCATTCTTCCTCCCCCCCCCCCTTCCCCTCCCCCGACCCACCCCTGGTGCTTCCCAACTTCCCAGTTCCCACCTTTTTAAGCAAGTCATGAGGTGCCGTTTCACCGCCTGAACTCCCTTCATTCGCAGCTTCACCCCCCTCTCGCTCCCTTGTCCCTCCAACCCACCCCCTCCTCACGCACTCCCTCAACTCAGGTGGCATATCAGCTGCTGTTTGACAAGACAGTGAAAAAGTCCCTTGGAGACACGGCCAATGTCAAGGGCGACCTGGCTGGCGATGGCCTGTGAGTACACTCAACACTTGTTTCTCTTAGTAGCATTTCTGAATATATTGTGAATCATTATGTACATGCTTCTCTCAAATTTGATCTCACGGGCCTTCGTGTAAGATCGCTTTTTGGGGTGTGTTCTTTTTTATCTCGTTTGTGCATTGGATACAGGCAATTGGGAGCCACATTCGTGTTTGATAAAGGTGGCAAGTTGCTCCATGAATTTAGGCAAGTGACAGTGGCAGACCATCCGTCTCCAGAAGAGCTTTTGAAGCCTTTTGGAATTGATTTAAGTGTGCTTAGCGGAGTGAAAGAGGCAAGAGAAGCTGCAGAAGAGGGTAAAGAGGCTGCATGTGGAGGAGGGGAGTGCTTGTAATAAACAGCTTTTAAATATATATGTATGCATGTACTGATGTCGTACTGATGTGCCACGTTTTTTCGTGGATGTACCCACTACGTGCTACACTACAAATCAGCGGGTCAGCGTCGATCACAAATTCTACTGGCCGAGCTGTGACCACCACCTCCCAAGATTGACGGACAGTCGTCCACGTGACTGGTTGGTGCCCAAGATCCAAACACACTGTCTAGCCACGCGGCAGTCAGAGCGTGTGAGCCGCGTATATTGATGGTGACATGTCAGCAGTTGTAATGGCATCGGGAATGCCGGCCATGTGAGTGCACCTCACACTGTTAGCATTCCCCGTGCTGAGAGGGGGGACTGCCAGGGGAAACTAAAATAAAACTTATTTTTTCTTTACCTGAAGCCCGCTTCCTTGCACAGATTCGCGTTTCGTACAACTAGGTTGCCCGAAACCGCATTCACTGCTAGCAACAGAAAAGCTTCGACATTGCAGCTCCATACTCAAAGTTCTTATTCTACCCAACATCTGCTGGTTCAACGCTAGCCATGGCGTTCGCGACTCGTGCAACAAGCTGCCAGCTTCGCCTGCCAGGGAATCTTCCTTTACATTCCGCGTCCAAGGTGGGCTCTTGCGAGACTTCAATCCAATATCGCGTACAGGTGTTCTAACGAAACTAATAACCTTTACGCGTTCACATTTCGCCTCTTTTTGCGTGGCATAGCTGTTGCATTACCAGTCAGGCAATGCCAGACTGCCAGGCCTGTCTTTCTGCTTTCCCATAACAGAAACTTCCATTTCATTCACTCCCAAAACAAACGTACACTGTATAAGCACCCTCATTTTTCAGTTATCCCCACCCCCCTTTCCCGCCGCTGCCCCCCTTCAGGGACCCGTCTCCCTCCGCCTCCCAGTCGTGCGCGCTGCGGCGGGCG